>CAEGAE010075274.1:0-72659 GCA_903067095.1 Girardinus metallicus
TTCTATGGAACTAATCAATCAATCAAAGCCAATTGGGACATATTTCTGACTTTTACTAAGTTGGCATAGACGTGTTGTGTTGTGGACACAAAAATTGAGAGAAATGATCTTGTCTCACAATTTATTTGCTGCTATTTATTATTATTATTATTATTATTATTATTATTATTATTATTATTACGAACTGGAATTCTGCTGCTGGCCCCGTACAAACTCGAGCCGCCTCTGTTCATCTTTGGAAAAACAAAAGAGAACCAAACGAAAAAGTTTCAGAAACTTTATGAATCCAAAGTTTGCAAACTGTGTCCTCAGCAGAAAGTTTATGTTGCTGTGGAATGACGAACCATCACTGGGGGGGGATTTATGACTTATTATTTATACACATGTGTGTGTATTTATATCTCTTTACATTCTCACTCCGAGTATTACCAAACAATTAGTTCAGAATTAGTAATAGCTTAAAGTTACTGAACCTGCTATTGTCAATGACATCTGTATGTAACTATTAGCTGTCGTTGATGCTGTAGGCTGTGATCCAGCTTAATGGACAACTTGTTAAATTTATTTATTTATTTATTTATTTATTTATTTATTTATTTATTTATTTATTTATTTATTTATTTATTACCAGCAGAACACATAATCCACTGAGTTTTAAAACATATTCAAGAGGGCTGTTTTTTTGTTGTTGTTGTTGTTTTTTTAATGCAGCGTTTTTACGCACAGCCCTCAAAAGTGATGCTTCCTCCCTCCACAGTTATTACTGAATAGTTGGCTTTTCCACGGCATGCCCACACACACGACTGCATGTTCGCAACGTCTTTCTGTCACTTTTCATTCCTAAAGCGGTCTCGGTTTGAGGCCTCCCGCGCGAAAAAAAAAAAAAAAAAAAAGCCCTTCCAGAAGACCTTTGAGTTAAAATTCTCCAGCCCAGCATCAGAAACTGTCTTCTATTAGGTATTTTTCAGAGCGCGTTTTGTTCGCGGAGAGAAGTGAGAACTTTGGGATTACATTAACATGTCTTTGGCGCCGTGTGTGGTCTTTGTGCGCGGCTTGTAGCTGTCGAGAATGACTTGTTGGAAGCGTGCGCGCTCTCATCGCGCTCCTTTGTGGAAAGCCCCACAGCGCGGCTCCCCGAGTCCTCCTGGCTTTATGGTGGGCTGCCTTCATGAACCCCGAGCAATTAGTCTCTAATCTCAAGGTAATCATATTTGAGTTAGCGACTAGCTGGTGAATTTTATTCGCCTCTTTAGCAAGCGGGTTCCCTCTGAGCCGGAGTGGAGTGGAGCCTGGATGTGAAGTTTGAGCGGATATTAAATGTGTGTGTGCGTCTTAAGAAGCAAAAGTTAAGAATGAACGAGTTGATGGTTCAAGGATTTTAAAAAAAGAAGAAGAAAAAAAAAAAACAAGTGGAAGCAGATTGTAAAATGAAAAATACTCTATTTCTGAATGACTATTATTATTATTATTATTATTATTATTATTATTATCATTATTATTATTGTTGTTGTTGTTTTTGTTGTTGTTGTATCTAAAAGGTAGAATCAGTATGATACCTACAGATGTTCGATGGATTATATACTCTAAAATCATATTAATGACACTAATTACGGATCAAAATGTGCCACATTTAAAAGAAAAACATAATAAGATCATGTACAAAACGAGAGAGATTTATTTTAATGTGAGATCAAACTTATAGTCGTGACTAGGATAAACATCTGAGACTTAAAAAGAGGTTTAAAGTAATGAAAAGCTGTGGTTAGTTGTGTGCGATTTAACATTTTCAACCTTTATGAAACCTCTTTTTTTTTTCTCTTTAGATGTTACATTTAATATACTTTTAAAAGTTAATGTTTGAGACATTAGATCCTAATTGTGTCATTGTTTGGTTTGGTTTGGTTTCTCGTGAAAAGCAGAACGGTCCAGCCAGGGGCTGTCCATGGTGCTGAACAACAAATTAATCACGGAGAGGGGAAAATAATAATAATAATAAAAAAAAAAAAGAGTACAAAAGCAAAAAGGTTACACTCTTCAACAAGCTGTTTGTCTGCTTTTTAAATACTTCCTAACACATTTGGGGTTTTTTGGACGTCATAAAAAAAAGTGACTCACTTCCTTCTTTCAAAACATTCACACTTTCTGCCTCCTTTTTTTTTTATTTTTTTTTTTATTATTTTTATTAAAGTTCCGAAATATTTTACGGCAGCAGGCCCGAGCATTCATGTGCATTTCAAATGGGACAATTACGCAGCAAACTGTAATCACTTCCTTTTCGGCAAAACGTTATTGTAAGCAAGCCGTCAGAAAAGAAAGAAAGAAATCTTTAATTGTCCTGCGTTTATCTGGTTCTTCAAGCCATTGTGCAAAGAGCGCAAACGAGGGTCATTTGCGAACTGAAATACTTTGCATGCAAAGCGGAGCACAAGATGCTGTAATACTTGACCTTTCAGCATAATTGTTGCAGGCATGAAATGCAGCATTCAGGGCTCGCTGAGTGGAGTCTTTTCTCTCTCTCTCTCCCCTCCCTGTGATGAACAAAGCACATTTTTACATCTTAGGTGTTCACTTGGCTTTGTTTCTTTTGAAGATTTTTTTCTCTCTCTCTCCTGGTACTGGGTGCAATTTTACTTCATTTCGATAATACTGCCCGGCTAAGATAAAAAAAAAAAAAAAACAGCACAAATTTGACTATCAGAGTTCTTCTTTTGTCAATCGCAAGACTAAATGGACTTCATTTTCAGCCTTGGCAAATAGAAAATCTTCTGATTTGTATTTTTCACTCTGATTTTTACATGGCGAGTTGAAAAAGTATGATTCCTCTCGAACAGCTGAACTTCTTCATCAAATGCAGTTCTATGCTGCATATGATTTTGTTTTCCGTCCCTGTTTGATGATCCGGAGAAATTAGCGATTCATCAAAGTTGAAAAAAAATATGAAACCGTGATTACGTCATAAGACGTTTAATGTTTTAGGTCAGTTAGGATGTTTTTTTTTTGTTTTTTTTTTTACATATTTCACTTACTGTCAAAATAAAAAGATAACAGAACAACATTTTCAAATCAAATCTTAATATTTTTGTAGAACTGCATTGTTCGTTGTTCTCCCAGAAAACTTCTTATACCGTCACAGTTTGCAGGAATTTTGGTCCATTCCTCCAGTCAAATTTTCAGCTCCGCTGTACAAGTTTCTTGATCAGGACTTTGTGGTGGCCACTCCAAACCATCGACTTTGTTGTCCTGAACAATTTAGTGGTGTGATTCGGATCATTGCTTATCTGGAAATCCTGTTTGTGCCTCAGAGTAGAGCCGCTGCTCCTCCACATCGTGAGGGTGGCTCGGGCATCTGGTCAGGATGTCTCCTGGACTCCTCCCTGGTGAGGTGTTCCGGGCACGTCCCACAGGGAGGAGGCCCTGGGGAAGACCCAGGACACGCTGGAGGGACTATATTTCTCGGCTGGCCTGGGAACGCTTTGGGATTCCCCCAGAGGAGCTGGAAGAAGTGAAGTGGCTGGGGAGAGGGAAGTCTGGGCCTCCCTTCTTAAGCTGCTACCCCTACGACCCGACCCAGGATAAGAGGAGGAAAATAGATGGATGGATGGATGGATGGATGGATGGATGGATGGATGGATGGATGGATGGATGGATGGATGGATGGATGGATAGATGGATGTTTGTGCCTGAGTTTTAACTCCTCAGTTGACGTCTTGGGATGTTGCTTCAATATTTCCACAAAGTTTTCTTCTTTCATGGTGTTATCTATTTTAGTCCTTCTTGCAGTAAAAGAGCGCTTATAATATGATGCTGCCTCCTACTTACATACTGACTTATTTTTAAAGTCAAGCTTTGACTTTAAACAATAAGTCCTTAGATTGAAATTTTAAAAAGTAGGTTTTTCGGCTGACAGAATAAGACAATGCTCCTTTAAATTTGCTATATAAACTTTATTAATAATTATAATAACAGAATGTCGTTGTCATCATAGAGCAAAGTTCAAGAATAAACAAATGGAACAAAAGCAAAATGCACCCACAGATGTGGTATACTGAGGATGTTGATTTAAACTAATATATTGTCTGAGATTTAAGTTCAAAAAATTTTTTTTGAACAAATTAGTTGTTATTTCATGTTTATATAAGTGGTAACGTTCCCCACACATACATGTGACCGAGCTTTAATCAAACTAACAATTTAAGTTGCCTCAAGTACATTATGAACACATTTGGCTGTGATTAGCCATTGTAGTTGCAATTTTATTTCTGCATATATACGTTTGGTTCTTTTTAAATGACAAAAAAACCAAAAAAAAACAAAAAAACAATCTTGTTCAAAAACAGGACAAACAAACTAAATACGCTTCAGGAACTCAAAGCCATCAATGGTGGATTGTGAACGTGGGTATTTACAATAATGGCAACATTTTTGGAAGTAATCATTGTTTGTAGAAAGAAATGATATGCACTAAAAGGAAATGACTGTTAGCAAAAAAAAACAAAAAATAAAAAAACAGACAATCTGCCTGACATCTTTAGAAAGATGGGATCAAAAATAGCAACCTATATGATAACAGAATAAAGCAAGTTTGCAGCACCACACAAAAATGGCCAAATGCACCGAAAAAGCCCACAAAATACAATCTGAACAACACCATGTTTTTATGGTCCACAAAAACAATGTTACCTTTACAAATTGTCCTTTTCTCAGAATAGTTAAGGTTGTTCAGTAAAAATAAGATTTTAATGGTAAAAAGCAGAAGGAAGACACCTTACACACCCACATAAGTAGAAAGGATTATCAAATAGTTTTCATATATAAAAAATTATAAGTAATATGTATATTAAAAAAAAAAAAACTTCCTCGCCTCTCGCTCAAAACGTTAGCTGGAGATAGGCACCAGCACCCCTGCTGGCCCATAGGGACAAGGTTGTTAGAAAATGGATGGATGGATGGATGTTTCTTGATGAGAGACTTAAAAAAATTATACACAATAAAGTGAATAGAGAGATCATTAAGTTAAGATCTTTTTTTATTTATTTTTCCCATAGGTTGCTCGGTCTTTGTTAAAATTTAAAAACATAAATGTGAAAATTTGGCCATGTCTATATAGTTTTACCAAACTTTCCATTTCTGATAATCAACAAATTCAACAAACCAAGCATAAAGTTTGCATGAGGAATAAACAGAAACGCTATCCCAGAGTAGT
Organism: Girardinus metallicus; assembly: GCA_903067095.1. NCBI lineage: Eukaryota > Metazoa > Chordata > Actinopteri > Cyprinodontiformes > Poeciliidae > Girardinus > Girardinus metallicus. The sequence goes on from CAEGAE010075274.1 coordinate 5,204, forward strand.
TAACATTAGTTAACATAAAATGTATCACAAAACCATCTCCTATAATATTGTGTACATCGTAAATAAGACAAATATCTTTACAAATGTCTCTCGTCATGTTCTGGTTTTTCAGCAATTTGTGCTTGCTGATGATGCTTGTTGTAGATTTCAAAGCCATATTTTTTTTTTCTTGAGATGAGTCTTCATCCTTTATGTTTCGATTCTGTGATGCTCAAATGGTTGCTGTGGGCGACGGGAATGGGCTGCTGCAAAAACTAGCCAGAAAACTCAAAAATCGTCTGGCAGCATGCAGTTGGGAAATCTGCAGCTCTAATGGCGCCTTTACTGATGTCCAAGTTGGCCGGGGCAGTCTTCACTAATGCAGTCCACAAATACCGGCTTTTTGAACTTGCTCAATGGCCTTTCTCCTTTTTAGCTCTGCTGAAGTAGCAGCCATAATCTCTGAGATGAATTTCATTTTTCAGACGGCTGTATGGTTGGATGTTTCCTATACTTCATCTTCAATAAGCTTAGATCCAGACAAATTCTCAGTTTTTCTTTGACTTGTTCACTTTGTATTTGTATGTTATGTATAAATTTTGTTCACTGACTAGGATTTTTTTGTTTATTATCCTATAAATTGACTCCAGCTATTGAATCGGTTTGGCTGTTCAGACTATCGATGTTGATCATTGACTGACATGCATAAGGATTCCATGAGTTGTGCCTGGACCAGCTCTAAACATATAGATAAAAAAAAACCCAAAACTTTTTGCTCGTTCTTATTGGCAAAATGATTAAATTTTCAAGTCTTTCAACAAGTTTTCAACTAAACTGAGGTCTGGACTTTGACTGGGTCGTTCTTTTGTAGCTCAAACTATAAGTTTAGGCGACAATATTTCAAGATCTTTACATCGTGTGTCAGGTTTTCTTTTTATATCTGTTTGCTTCTGATTAACTCTGACAAGCTTCTCAGTTTGTGCTAATGGAACACATCCCCGCAGCATGATATGCCCACCACCATGTTTCACTATGGGGTTACATGCTACGTCAGTTTATCAACACGTGCAGCGTTTTCCATTCTCCTGCAAACGGCAGGTTTGTGAAGGGGAAACCAAGAGTCGTTCACCCACCTGAGCTGCTTTGCGGGTCAGGTGGGCGGATTGTTAGGGATCACACAAGCATCAAGATAACGAAATATAATTGTAAGTTGCGCCCAAACAAGTTTTATATTGCTTTTTTTAAGTGTGAAGTCGGTGGCATCTTACCATCTCCTATGAATAGGAAGGCTGGATCAATATATCGTGAGCAATGTGAGACGTGTTTTATCTTTCCCCGCCCCCCAAAACCTCTGATAATTTCTTGCATCTTAATTGATTGGGAGAGAACAAGAAAGGGGACGAAGAAGGGGCCCACCCAAGGTGCCAATCATGCAGGAACTGCCACTGCTCCAGAGTTACGATGGACCTCTCTCGGCTCTTCTCTGATTAAAGCTCCCTTTTATCACCCTGACAGTTAAAGTAAATTGTCACATCTTGGTAGGCGGTGCCACACCTTGTCCATTTTCACGTTATATATGCTCTGCACGGTGTTCAAGGCCGGGGACATCGTTTCACAAATATCCATAAGTTTCTCCAGCACACAAGATCCTAATTAAACTGATAAAAAAAATTGTTCAAGTTGTTTTATCGTTTTTTTGGGGGGTTTTTTTGTCTCCCCAGTAGAACGACAGCTCACCTACTTTCAAACTTTCCACCTTAAAACCTTCAACTTTGGTTGATGAGAAAGTCGCCGCGAGGATCTTAACTCTAGAATTTGTCTGTGTGTGTGCGTGGGTGTGTGGGATCATTATGAGGGCTCCTCTCTTGCTCCATGCCTGCAGTGCTCGCGTTAAACATGCCAATTAAATGAACTCAGACCAAAGCGGGGCTGTCCTGTCTGTGTACAGTACCAGCAGGAGTCCTTTGGAAGGCAGCGAGCCATCACTAACCCCGTTAACACCAGACCCTCCACACAGACCCGGGGGCCGCCGCCCGCTCTATAGGCCTGCGGGAATAACTGCTCCATTTAATGACAGGTTGAATAGTCCAAGGTTATTCCTTTCAAATGGTCAGACCTAAAGTGAGTTTAAACTGATTTGCATGTCAAAGAGAGCACTTATGATTTCTAAAATAAATCTTTAGTGGAATGAATCTGGAAAAATTAGTGGGTGTTACTCAGCAGTGGTGCGTTCGACAAGCATGTTGTGCTCAGGCTTTGAGGTATACACCTCTACCTTATTGTGTTTTATGATCAACTTTAAAATATGCTTTAATCAACTTTCAACACATAACACTAATCAATCTGAAATGTCTGAAGACTTTTTTAAATCAGCTTATGCCGTGGAATCAAAATATAAATTTGAAAAACAGTAAAACCAGGTGATGTTGGTGACCCAACTTTGATCCATAGTCAGTGGCCAAACAAGGAGGACTGACTTACACAGCTAAAGTATATTAGTGTGTTGAACATTGGGATTTTGTTTATTTATTTTACTTATTTATTTATTTCAAACACAATAGCAGTAGAAAATAACAGACATAAACAAGGAATGCAAAAGAAACATATTTTTTGTACCACAATACACAATAATCTTTCTTGAAAAGCAGTAGGACAAATTACCCCATAAACTCACACTATGTTTTCAGCTGGACTGTCATTAAATTAAAAAAAAAAAAAAAAAAAAAAAAAAAAAAATTCTGACAGGTTAATTAATTTTCCACTATTTGAAATGAATGTGTGGATCACACTAGTTCACTTTGAGCGAAGCCTTTTCACTGCAGCTCTGGGTGGATGTTTAGTGTCACTGTCCTGGTGGGAGGGAAAGCCAATCTCAAGTCTTTTTAAACCCATAGCAAGTTTTCTTTCCCATAATTCCCATATTATGATGCTGCCACCACCATAGGGATCATGACATTAGTTAGTTAAAACATGGCAGTCAGTTTATATTTTGAATGTCTGTTTGATGTGCAAAACTGTAATTTTATATTTATTTTGGTGGAACAACAGCGTCCCAAATGGAGAAACAAGCCCGGGTCATTATATATGCAAGAACCGCCACTGCATAGATCATCCTAAACGCGACGGACGGTCCATCAGCGATTCATGATTTCTCCATCGGGAGTGAATAGGATACGTCTCTATTGCTGGGTTAAAAAAAAAAAAAAGAGAAAAAAAAATTCCTTGAATGTTGCAACACAATAAGCAATCAAGATCCCAAAGCCAGACATTTGACAGCTTAATGAGTTCAGGCTGCAATCACTTTAAGAAAAGCCCTGGTCCATTTTAACCCGCGCGCGGTCTGCTGAGAAACAACCACCGCTCGTCCATTTGACTCACAGCAAAGACGCACATAACTACAGGTTGATAAAAACACAGGCTGGAGGTGAATGTAAATAGGTCCCGTACATTAGGACCTGTTGAAACTTGTGCTTTTTATTTTTTTTTTTTTTGTTCGGCACCCGGGAGGAGGGGGTGATATTTGCCCCCCTAATGAAATATGTCATTACGAGGAATTCATGTGACACAAAAGGGGCGACAGTCAAAAATTGCCCCACTGCTGTTCAGTAATTATATAGTTTGCCCTGGCAGCGCCTTCAGGCAGGTGGCTGGTCCATCATGCAAATGGCTTGGCTGTGCTGACATAATTAGCCACTGCGAGCAGCTTAAATTAACAATTAGCTAACATGCAATTCTGCGCACAACTCAATAGTTTCCCCCCTTTTTTTTTTTTTTTTTTTGGCTGGTCGTCACTGTATGTAATTCCGGTGCCTGGATTGCACAGTAGGATATAGCCTATATTATTAAAAAAAAAAAAAAAAAAAAAAACTTGGTCAATTTGCTGGCTAAATGTACGGAAATCAACATAATAAGGGGCTTAAATCCTAATCCCCAAAGAGTGGCAGCATGGAAGCGCATTTATGTTAAGCATTTGTCTCAAAAAAAAAAAAAAAAAAGCCTCAGGATGACAGGCAGCTTCATACTGATGGAGTAATTCAGTGGTCCCATCGACAAGGGGCTGGGGGCCGCCACGCTCAGTGGTACCTGTGGTCAGGGTGTCTGATTTGGATTATATATATTTTTTATGAATCTGAATTCAAGACATCAGTAGAAAACTTATTTATTGGTGTCCTGTTCTGCCAGCTTAGTCAAACCGGTGGGACAAGTTGCCTTGCAGTGTCAGATCTGCTCTTTAAAAGGCATGAAGTGGGATATTACTCCTGTTGAACAGTAGACGTTACTTAATTAACAGCACGACATGATATGACATCTGGTTCTAGTAGTACATTGGAAAGGAAGGACGAAAGAAAGGAAGAAAGAAAGAAGGAAAGAACATTATTATTGTTTATATTGGCAGTAATAGTAGTAGTATTGAAGCCTTATAAGAAACAAATGTTACACATAATAGGTTTATTTATTTTTCTAATTGTTTATTCATTTATAGAGATTTTTATTCTTCCTGCTCTACTTGCTCACATGCATCAGAAAACCATAACAAAGCTCCATAAATTCTCTTTTTGGTAAAGGTGTGCTATTCCAACAGCCCCCCTCCCATCTGGCCACCCCTTTCAAAAGTTCGTAGCAGCGCCCCTGTTTATGGTAAAAAAAAAAAAAAAAAAAAAAAAAAAAAACTGCTGTGTGAGTGAGAATGAGTGGGACCCAGAGGGACCACATGCTGAGCTGGAGCCAGCCGCAAAGGTTCTGCTTTTCTAACCCCTCCACTGATCCCCCTTTACAGCCGACGGCCTAAACACCTCTGCCTCACTGCGCGGCCAATCACGGCCCACCCAGTCGCACATTATTCTCGCTGCCCTCCGCCATGACATAGGAACAAAGTGGATATTAAGCAACATTAAACCCGGGGATGGGAGTAATCAGGAAGCCGTTATTTCTTAATGAAGGAAAACACATGCGGAGCGATACACATGAAGTGATCAATAGAGGCGCCTGACAAAAGGGGCGAATTGGAGAACCCCCCCCCCCCTCCGCCCCTCTGCCCTAAAGAAGAGAAATGCAAATCAATTTGAGTCGTTGTTTGCTTTGAAACCCATTCAGTCTATTTACATTAATTACATGTTCATTAAAAGTAATTCGTGTGGGCTACACAGCGATAACAGTTGCTTCACTCGTGGTACTTTTCTGATCAGTCATGGACAAGACACTGGCTGGTGTCCAGCTCTTCTGACAGTTCACTTTCAGGCTTTCATGAATAAAACACAAACAGGTGGGACAGGTGATCAGGGAGTGAGGCAAACTGAAACAAGCAAAGGAACAGAGTGGGGACATAAAAACTTAAATATGTAAGCATGACAATAAGAGAAAGAGACTCAAGAAGAAACAAGTAAATAGCTTAGAAACGTAAACCCAAACGGATCAACTAAGTGTCGGTAAACAGTGATATTTTCAATCCTGATTTGGAGAAGCCAACAGGTTCTGCACATCTCATGTTTTCAGGAAATTTTATTGGAAACACTGAGCAAACAGGCTCTGAAATTTAAAAATGTTGACGTACTCATAATTATTGTGGTAATAACCTGAGCTATGAGAGGTATGCGTATTACATTAACGTTGGTTTGATAATCAGGTCTTGGAGATTGTTTGCTGTATGCCCAGATTTATGATTCTCAAATTCAGCTGCCAGGTTTATTTTCTCAGAGATCTGCAGACAAGACTGAAATAATTTATCTAAAAATGAAAAAACATTAACCAGTTTTCACCAGGCAATGTTTCAAGACAGCGGCAGATTGATTTAGCTAGGTCCGAGTCCATAACCATGTCAGTGTTTCTTGCTGCATATTTTTATCCACATCTAGTCTGACAGAGCGCTTTATTTGGGACCAAAAACAATGAGTATGTCAAGAAGTTCTGCACTTTCAAGTCACTGAACTGTATGCGATGTTTTGGAAAACATAAAGTAGTGACTCCTACCTACTTGTGTTTATGCGTCATCACAGTCGAGTTCTAATATCCTGTTTAGAAATAAAACTAAATGGTTCAAAACTCCAGGTGAAGCATGTATAAAATTCTGAAAAGCGAAAGAAGCATTTACAGATAGATAAAAGCAATTTATTATCTGATGATGCTATTTGACTTGTCACTGTACTCTTGTTTAATTGATTTAGAAATGGTCAAATACTCATTTGAGGTCATGAGCAGATATTTCTTTAGGTCATGTGGAGACACACAAGTGCAAAGATGTGTCATTAGCATAAGAAGGGCAATAGATGTTGCGATAGTCTATAATGTTAGAACAGATGAGAGAGTGGATGCCGAAGTAAAGTGGTCCGAGAATGGAGCCTTGCGGATCCCCAGATGTGATCTCTGTTTGCTTAAACATCTCTCACTTTCCTTTTACCGTCTATCATTTTGTATAGTCACAAAACACTAAACATGTTCAGATGTTCTAAAGATGATCTAATTTGAAACAATGCAGATGAACTTTAAAAAGATTTCACCAGTCTGACCTGATAAATTAGTTTTTATTTAAACCGGGTTTTGGTTTGAAACAATGAATCTTAGCCAAGCTGTTCTCACCACGTCCATGAGCCAGGTCAGCTATTTTCTGGCAGCATATTTAACATCGTTTGACATAAAAAGCACTGTTTGCAGTAAATGTTACCCACATGAACTCAGACTGAGTACTTGCCACAAGAACAAAAATGATCTGTTGTTTAGCAAAGTGCTGTTAAAATGTCATGCTTCACCCTCCCAGTCCCTTTGCTATCTTATCTCTCTCTATTCTTTTTTTTTCTCCTTTTTTTTTACAAAACCAGAGTTGCTTTTACCAAAGGCCCACAACCTCTTGTTGGTTGCTATAGCATTTTCAAGCACCATTCTCCCAGTACCCAGCCCCCACATAGAACCTGCTCTGCACACTTGTAATAAATTATCTTCAAGTGAAAACTACTAAAAACGAGCTGCAGGACCAAAGCTGGACAGAACCACTTTACTGAATCACACCTCATATACATTTAAATTTTTTCTTTTTTTATATATGTTTGTGTGTGGGCGTGCGCGTGGGTGTGTGTGCGACTTGAATCCTGGAGGCTTTTTTTAAACAGTCTGGGTCTGGCAGAGCTGACGGTTTGAACCTCGCCAACTCCACTGGCCCCACTGTTATCGCAGCTCTTATCCACCTAGTGATGGTTGTCGTTATGCAATCGCAGACATAATCTGTAGGCGGCTGGATGCATCTCCTGCGCTGCGTCCTGCTCGCCTTACAGCTTTCGAGTGCAAACATATGGGGACGGGGATGCAGAGCAGAAGAGGGTTGATTTGGTGATTAATTAAACATGCTCCAAATAAGAAATGCTCGCCCACCCTCCTCAAGTCACCCCGCACCCCCCACATGCCAGCCACAAAAAAACAAATGTTCATAATGCCACCAAGTTCAGCGGCAAACAAGTGGGAATCTGAATCAGCCTCTTTACTCCATGAGCCCCATCTTTGCCAAATTGAATGCAGATTGAAAATAATTTTTCTGCTCTTGACTCCAGCTATTCATGACTCTGAATTGGTTTTGCCACTGTCATATTGCCACACAAACGTAAATAAAAGGATTTAAGCAGCGAGCAAGTCCTTTAAACTTCTCTGCGGCTGTTATTTGAAGTGTGGAAGGAGAAATGAGGAGGGGGGGGGAAATCGCTCTCAAATTCCTTCAAATAGACTGTAAATGGATTTAAATAGTGGAGAAAAAAACGGCAGAGTTTCTATGCAGAATAAAATATTGGCTTACACACACACACACACAAAAGAAAAAACAGCACTGCTACACACCAGCTTTTTGACTTTATTTCCCATTTTTATACTTAATGTGTTATACGTACAAATCAATGTCGGCAGCTAACTGCCTCTGTGCTCACCTCCTCTCGTGGTTTTCCAGTGCAGGACCAGTGCCTGCTGTGTTTTGGCAGGAAATCAATACGAGGGAAAATCTGTTCTAATCATCTGTACATTTACCATCACAATCAACAATCAAAGCTAAGTCCTGGATCTTTATTTGTAGGCCTGAACTGAACAATTTTCCCACTGTGAAAGGCAAGCTAAATTAGAACCCTTGGTTCCCGTTAGTAGCTCTTAATGGCTCTGATTTGTGAACTGCTAAATGAGGTTATGTAAATTGATCCTGAATGTAGGCAGGGGCCCCCAGGTGACAGGTGCAGCTGAAGGTGGGGGCTGGGATGCCGGCGTGAAGGGGGAAGGGGGGAGCAGTATATGTTCTGATGCGCTTGTGGGGACAGGTTTGCAGACTGAGGTTAGATGGATTACCCGGAAACTTCGGGGAAAGTAAAATATCCGCATCCGTTGAAATATGCTGTACACTTTTTTTTCTTCTTCTTTTTTAATGTCGCACTTAAGATTCAAAAGGATTTATTCATAGAAACCGTAACAGTGGTGGAAAGAGCTGTCGCGTAAGAGCCACTGAAGTACACTTTTTTTCCCCCTTTCACTTTATATTTCCTAACTATGCCTAGTGAGGGATAATGTTTCAGACATTATTACGACGCAACTTAATGTAGTTGAACAGACACAAAGTGCAAGTGCAAACCTGATTTGGATGTAATATATGTTTGATGAACGTGTTTGTACATAACTCTTTCTGTTAGGTTTAAATAGAAAGAAGCAAAAATACAGTTACATATATAAAACATATTTATTATGAAACTTTTTGTTTGTTTACCTCAATCTCGCAATGCCTTGCAAAAGTTTTCACATGATTTAAACATTTATTTGCAGTGAAGTCAAAACCTTCCATGTACTTTTTGGCAATTTTATGCAATAAACCAACATAAAGTACCGCAACCGCAGAAGAAAGTCTGATGAAGACTGAACCGACTTTAGATTGGGATGGAGGATCTTCCAGTAGATCAACCAAATAAACAGCCAGAGTTACTATGGGATGGTGATACCATGTTGTAGGTCAAAGCATATCCACATACCAAAACGGTCCAGTCAAAGTCCAGACCTAAATCCAAATGAAAATGAGTTGCAAGACTTGAACATTGCTGTCCAGAGCCCTCTTCAGTACACAACTGAGCTGTTTTGCAAAAAGAAATGGGAAAAAGTTTTAGCTTCTAAATGTACAAAGCTGAAAGACTTATAACCCAAAACGCTGTAGCTGAGGCAAATGCTGCTCTAGAATGGATCAACTCAGGAAATCTGTCAGTAGACTGGATCCAGGATGTGTTAACACTGTACCTAGAAGGAAAGACATCACCAATGCACTGGGGAACCTATCCTGGACCTACAAGACCTACATATCTTGCAGTTATTATGTCAGCCTTTGACTCATCCTGCAGGTATTGTAGATTCAAAAGTGGGGCGAACTTTCTGATGGTTGAGGTTCATCTGAGACTGGATCATGCTAACAAAGTTCAGTCAAAGTCTGAATAAATAACCTTGTTGAAGTATTAGAAAGTGAGAAAAGTGGATAAATTAATGCATCCAAACCCCAGTGAACTAAAGCAAAGTATCACTGGACCAGAATGGTTCTGTAATAACAAGAGAGATTGGTAAAATCATACAAAAAAATTAAAATAAAATAAAATATTTCCAAGAAATGAGGCTAAAAGAGGTTCAACAAACCACTGAGTCGTATTTTTTTTCCATGACTGAATTGACGGTCGTTAAAACTTTCTTTTCTCATTGTTCTAATTCATTTAGGAAATGTACAGAATGATGAAACCACTTTATAAGATGAATTTAACATTTTAAATGTTCAATACTGCAAACTATTTCAAACTATTGCTAACTAAATAAGATCAGATCAAAAATATTTCCAGTTAAAAACTTCAATTAGAAAAAGATTTGATGTGTTAATTTAATATGAAACCAATACACATCATAATCGAACCGGACGTTATTACTCTGTGGTATTTAAATTAATACCTTGAATGTAACATATTTAAATACTATAAAAGTAGTGCCACTCCTCCTGGCTGCTCCCTTTTTTTGTTTTGTTTTTGGTTGTTTACCTTCTTGCATTTACAGTTATCTCATGCGTGGTGGTGCATTTCTGGTGCTTGGCAGACAGCCATGACTCCGATGAGTCTCTATAGTTCTGACTGAAGATGTAATAACAAGGAAACTATCAACATAGAGCCTCTCAGGGAAAGACTGCTGAGTGATTGGAGCACTCTGAGTCACTGCACTTCACTGCAGCCATTTAGGCTCCGCTGAGTACCATCTCAGCTGCATGGAGGACAACATTCGCAGACTGAAACATGTCATATGACAACTTGGTCATTCCTCACTTAAAACACTGAACCTGGGCAGTGGAGGAATGCCATTCGTAGTAGATTGGCATGAAAGAGGTTTTTGGAAATAATGTGTAATTTCCCATAAACCCTTTTTCTTCTCAGTTTTAGCTGCTTTGAAGCTAACAGGGTCTTTGGTTTTTAATTGTCTCAATATTTGGAGGATTGATGACATGAATAGTTTAGACATACTTTGAAATGTCCATGTGTCAAACACAAGGTCCTCGGGCCAAATCCAGCCCGCCATAGCTGGATTTGTCCGGCCCTCAGGACTCCAGAGGGCAACATAAACAGAACTTTAAGAGAACAGTTGGGTCCTTATTTCATCAGTCAAGTCAAATTAGTTTTTATTTGTACATTGCCAAATTACATCAATGTGAAAATATATTAAATATTATCTAATTTTAACAAGTACTCATCAAATGCAGAGACAGATGTAATATTTTAATAGCTCGTTTTATCAATATCTCTTCGAGGACATTCGCGACTGAGCTAAGTTTGAATCCAGTATCATTTTTCTTCAATTTTTCTATTACTACCACAACTTTGTGTAGGTTTATTGCGTGAAATGTCGAGGAAGTTGTGGTGGTAATGTGTCAAAAAGTGGAAAAGCTCAGGAGATGTCAACTTTTCCACAGCGCTGCAAAAAAATAAAAAATTATAAAGCCAAACCATCTGAAAATAAGTCAAGTTCAAGACCTCTTAAACTGGCCCACGTGTGAACACGAGCCAGAGTTAAACTAAAGCGCCGGCTCTTCCTCCACCTGACTGGAAAGGCAGCAAGAATAAAAGCAGGTTAATAACATTATGGGGATCTTCAGCACTTTGTTCATATTATTAACTCTCTTGACAGTCAGAAGTGGTTTAAAGCAATCACCTGCCTACCAACTGTTAGAGCTAACTTTCAGCGGAGGCTCTACCGCAGCACCGAGAGTGGCGTTTTCCTCATCACGTTAACTCATTTAGTTTAGTTGAATGGGTTTGCCTCGGTTTTAATTTAAAACACTGGAGAATTTGTTGTTTCTGGCTTCGCTTATAGTGTTGTTAGAACTACCAAAAAATTTGCAAAAGTTTTAAAACCCCTGTATAATTTCTCTTTTCTTTTGGTGTCACATATAGCTCAGAAATACGTTGCTGTTTGGAGTATTTTTTTAACCACTTTTAGATTATCCTACTGGATCTTGCATTAATTTCCTGATTAGTAATAATGTCTGTTTATGCAATGTGCTGCAATGTTTTAAACTCTGTACGCTCTATACAGGTCAAAAGTTCAAACTGTAAATTGTTTGTGGTTAGTAACATAATAACTAACATTATACTCCGTCTGTCCTTTCCGGGGCTTCATGCTCTGTCAGCATCATCTGCCACAGTGGGCCAGACCTTTTCACATTGCTGCAGGTGGCTGAAGCATTGTTGTGTTTTTTTTTTTTTGTTTTTTTTTTTTTTTTCAGGAAAACACTGAGTATTCGTCTCATCAGATAAAAACAAGCGATCATTACTGCATCTGTTTTTCAGACAACAGACCAAATTTTGTGCTAGTTTTTTTTTTAAATATTGTTGAGATAACTGAAAGGGAGCAGTTGCTTAGCTTTCTAAATGACGCCTTAGGTCTTTATTTTGGCATCACAGTCAAATCATTTCACTAATGAGAACATTGGATGTCAGAGAATATAAATGATTGCCTGACAAAGGAAGGACAGGGAGGGGTGTTTTCCCCTGGATGTTCATTCAGCAGTAAATGAAGTTAGATGTAAGTCTTACGCTGGTACAAAACTTGTTCAAAATCTGTGGTAGAATGAAATCCCAAAGGTGTTCCTCAAGGATGAGTATTTGGTCCTTCATAGTACCTTGTTTCTGAAATACACTTAAAAAATTCTAATATAACCTGGTATGAATCAGATGTATTAGACAATGCATTTAGATGAATTTTTGGGTTTCCTTCATGCCCAAGATTATTGGGAACTTACTAAATGGACGCTCGGGGATTAACACTTGGATTCAAAGGGTGGCACCAATGATGCATATTTTTAAAAAATTCAGTGAGAGGAGATTTACAATCCATTTGGAGAAATTGTTTTTCAGGAACCAACGCTACGCTAGTATCTATGCAAGAAATTACTTCTTTTTTTTTCAGATTTTCTTCTTTTTTTTTTCTTCCTCTGCCTGGACAGTTGAGAAACACTTTCACCTTCTATGAAAATGAATCCGTTTACAAAAATGTAGAGCTCTCAGGTACAGGCAGAGCATTAACTAACCTAAGAGTAACATAGATATTGATGAAAATATATAAATATATATGTTTTGGAGAGGTCCAATAGCCACAGGAGATACTTGAGCTATGTTTAGCCTTATGTCCTTTTGCACTGTGCCCAACACTCTGGGTCACCCACTCCTTTTTGGCAAGACATAAAAACGGCGGCACCAAAAAATAGTTTGGTGCATAACAGACAGACGAATAATTTTTAAATTGTTGAGCGCTTGTGCTGCCCCTGTTTTTGTGCCGCCCTGGGCATTGAGCCATATTAGCCATTTGAAAAGAATCTCAGTGCTCTCATTTCCCCACAGATTTCTGGAAAACAAAACCAGATTTATTGTATTGCTTATTATACAGCCCATACAAAACAGTACATTTTGTTCAGCTGTTTCTGTAACACTTCACTTTTCAACAAAACAGCAAATCAGTTGAGCAACCTGCTGATACGAGACTCATATTGTTCTGCAAGTTCACTCAAGATCAAATTTAAGAGCCTAATTTTTGCTCTGACACATTCTTTCTGTGTATTGGGCCATGCTGAGTATAGAAATCGTGTTGTTTTAAATGTAGTTGCTGTGGTAGGTGCTTTTAAATGTCACAGTGTTTTTAACTACAAGAAAGAAAACCACACGTTAAGTATTGCAAGCAGAAATCTATACTTTAGAAGTGAAAGAAGGCTCATGTTTGATTCAAAGTTATTATATTCATCTTAAACCCATACCAATTATGTATTTAAAGTACTATATCAGCTATATGTCGAAACGTCTGTAATGTAGAAATTATTTTCAAAGAGGAGTACTACTTGTGACTAAAAAGTACTGGTATTTCAAGTGGAACATAATGACATAAATATTACTATTCGCTCTATTTATAACTAGATAAGATCATGGGGTGAAAGCCCACGCCTGCAAGATGTCTACAATTAGATTTGAAATGTTAAAAATAACTAAAACGTATCAATTTATTCTTTAGGCTGCAGACACACCTTAAGTACCACGTCTAGAAAAAAGAAAATTCAGCTCTTGATTCTGCAGCTAGGCAAATTAAACATTTTCTATTTATTTTTTTTTCTTAATTTCAGAGCTCCTTGCTGTGTGGGAACATTTAGCAACTGCTCAGCATGTCAAACCATGTCAAGTGTTACAGTTCCTTTCCTGTTTTGGGTGAAAAAATATCACCCTGCAAATGAATTAACCGAAAAAGGGCTTATCGTCAGACCCCTTCCTGAAATGATTAACCCTTCTAAAAGAGCATTATTGAGTTTTGAGTGCATGCGCTGTGCTGTCTCTTTGCCTGTAATTGTTCTTTTTCTGTTGTTTCCTTCATCAGTCTCTCTCTCTCTCTCTCCCCATTATATGAAAAGAAGGGAAAAATGTCTGAATAGAGGAGGGAGATTTTCCCACAGTCACTCAACTCAGAGAAATACACCATTGTGGCCAGGTTCCCATCCCACTGCCCTGCTGCTCAGTCCACCAATGTCAGAGGCACAATGTTCTTATAATTAAGTGCTCATTCTCTAGCCTGTTTGAAAAGTATGTGATGGAGAATATAGTCACATGCAGCTACAAGAATTCCCCACAGACAAATAGCCAAGTACTACGGATGTAATTGTAAGTGAAGGACATAAACAGCAGTTTTTTCAGGAAAATTAAAACAGCATATAAAATTCTTTGAGTGAGAAGGGAGCACCAAGAGGACAAAATCTTAAATTACCTGCTCCTTTCCTGTGGCAGCAGAATAAATACATGGATCTATCTATCTTTAAATATATTTTACAAAAAATAAACCAAAAGAAAACACCTGCATACAACACCATCTTTCTCAAAGAGAGCTACTCCATGGGTTTAATAATGGAGCTATATGATTTTTTTTTTTTTTTATGAAACAGCAGGTAAACATTTTTTTTTTAATTTATATTCAGATTTTACCATAGTCTCACTACATAAACTGAAATACACTTCAGATTTTATGCAATTTATACATATACAATCATTTATATGTATATATCATTTCAATCAAAACTATTACCATAACTAAGAATTGACACATTTACTCTTTTTTTTATGTTAATAGATGTGACTTAATTAGTAGACTTTTGTTATGCTGTTTTGCACCTATGCATGCTTTTTGGTCTTCCTTTTTGCAAAATAAAAAAGTTTTAGTGTCATAAACATTGATGTTTTCCCAAACTTTAGAAGATAATTCAAACGTGAAAGAATAAGTGAAAAAATATATATAAGATGCAAAGCGCTGATGAATGCAGAACATTTCCTTCGCAAAAAGGTCTGCTTTGCATATATTTTTATATTTTCTTTTATGTATTCTATATGAAATTTTAAATTAGGTTCAAAATGAGAAACACCCACAGCTTCACTTTGTGTTTATTACCGAAGATCCATTTGTTAGCGTGCTAATCAAATTCCTCTTTCATTTTTCAAAAATATTACACTTTTTCTCATTAAAAATAATGTAATTATTTCTTAGATAAATAATTACATTTTGAGTTCAACTATTTCTACAACTATTATTTTTGCACATGAATTTAAAAGTAATTTTCTGAACAAAATGCCATCAGTAAATAAATTACTTTCAACTTTTCTAGTTACAATATCCTATTGCTTAAATTTAAAACTCGTCATCCTTTTATACACTGCAGTTTGCGCAGTGTTTTTGCAAAGAAAAATTTGAATGTCTTATTTATTACGTCATTGACTTCAATTCATCTCGGCGTAAATGAAGTACAACACATGATGCTGTTTATTTCCATTTATCCCCAAAATTACAACTTCGAAAAACCTTTTTATCAGCAAGTGTTCGTGCTTGCCCAGCTGTGGAGCTCTGACCACCGTGGCCATTCAGTACGTAGTCATCAGTCACGTGACCAGATTCATGGTCTTCCAACCAATCAGCGCGCAGTAGTTTGAGGTTCTTGAACAGCAATGGCGGAAACAACAAAGCTAAGTGGAAATGACGCTCCTCCCAAAGAACCCACTGAAATGTCCAGTTACAGGGACTGCGTGGATGTGATGCTGAGGCTCCTTTCAGACTTTGGAAAACAGGTTGGTTAACAAGGTTTAAGTTGAATTCACTCCGAAAATTGGGCCTCTCAGTCTGGGTCGTTAGTTAGCCTCATGCTAATACTTTTAGCAACCTGACGCTAGCTCCAGCTAGCTCCCCGTTCATTCATTGTTTTGATGCTGTTGCGCTGTTTTGCTTGGTTCTCCGACAGATTTTAACACTTGCAACTCCTTAGATATGCGTTAGCAAATTGTTGCTACTTAAATTGTGCCACTAAGTTTTGCTTTCTACTTCTTCGACTGACCAATAATAAATGTTGTCTGATGTGCAGTAGAGATGCTTGATATTAGTTTTTGAGTGGACAGAATAACGTTACTTAGCAATGAAATCCTGCATCATCTAGCTCGTAAATCTTGTCACTTTCATTTAGAAATATTTACAGAGTTGTTTTTTTATTATTTAAACAGATGTAAACACGAATAAGTTGTCTCATATAAATGTTCTCTTTAAATACTTTAAGTAACCAGTCGTATTTTTGTTATGCTTTAGATTGAATTAAATCACCACAAGAGTGAACAAAGGCACACCCATTATGGATTAGGTGAAAAATATCAAGTTTCTACTGTGTAATTCAATACTCACCATTGCATTGCAAACAAGCTTCTTTATAAAAGAAAATTAACATCACAGATAAACTACTTTTTACATTACATGAACAATTTTTTCTTAAATCTTTAGTATTAATTTAGTAAAAATAGGAGAAAACTTTTATTGAGCTAATAATATACTGTAGCCCAGAGAGACCAGTATTTCTGTCCAGTGAAGTATAAAGAAAAAGACCCTCTAACTGTGTCTAGGGTATTTACATTTCCTTAGCCAATATTTATCTGTAACTGATTAATGTACAAAATGTCTCGTTATTACTAATAATTTACATTTTTGTATATTGAATTTTCTTGTCCTTTGTGAAATAGGTTCATTTTAAATAAGTTGCACCAATTAACCAAACTTTGGAACTGGCTGATTTTCAGGTAAAATCCAGACAAATTTTATTTGTTCTCTGCATTAAAACGAAGACCTTCCACTATGTTTGTGTTGTAAAAGCATCAACCAACTGTTCTGAATTTAATAAAAACTTAAATAAGAGAAATGGGGACGATCTCCTGAGTTCTGTCCTTATTTAGATAAATCAAAACTACTAACTGCACATCATTTATGTTTTATGGTCTTTAAAAATAAAACAGAACCGGTCCGAATTGGAATAAATGCAAATATGAGAATGGTATCAGCCAGGAAAAGTCGGTGCAGTACAGTCCTACAATCTGCATGTTATCATCTCAACCTCAGACCTGTTTAAATATTCTGCATTCCTGTGTTAAGTTAAATTTTGGTGTCATTTGTTTTCAGATGAAGCTCCGATTAGGAGATACTGCTTTGAGAATAGAAGTCAACCATTTTGCTGTGAATCTGTCATCATCTTCAGAAGCTCTTCTTCACGGCTGTTTGCAGGAGCATATTGTCAAATTACAGGTAAAATGGAGGCGTGTTTGCTAGTTTATGTAATAGTGTCAGTGGATAAATTGTATCATTTGACTGACTGGAGGTTGAAAGGGTTTACACAAATGGATTCACTACAAAAACACAAAATATTACCAAGTATTTTTTTTGTTGTCCAGTTTTTAGTGCAAATATTTTAGTGCACTTGAAATAAGACAAAACTAACTTACAAGTTCAGCGAGATATAGTAGCTAATTTTAAATCAATAATTCTTTAATATTAATAAACAACAGCATTAGTTTCACAGGCAGATTATTTCACTTGTAACATGGAGACATATCTTGTTATAAGTGAACTAATCTGCCAATACAACTAGCACTTTTTTATTATTATTATTATTAAGTAATTATTTACTTATAACAAGCTCCAATTTTCTGCTAAAAGATATTATTTGTAAGTTAGTTTTGTCCTATTTCAAGTGCACTAAAATACTGGCACTAAAACCATACAAAAAATACTCAGTAAGATTTGGTTTTTGTAGTGTTTGAATTGATTACCATGATATGATTATTTGCAATAATGAAGAGCTATTGTAGTACGTATCATGGGATGCTTTTCTCTGTATTATAATACAGAAGTATCTGGTTATGTTTGTAACTCCTATTTATTTCTAATTGGATAGTGTGTTATCGCTCTGTTACTTGCAGGCTGTTTCAGAAAGCCTGAAGTCGCTCATGGAGTTTGAGGGTGTTGCGTCTGCGAAGGAAAGCACGTCGGACAAATCTGTCGCGTCACCCTCGCCCAAGGAGCAGATAGCTGCGTCGTCAGAGCTCCACCGGCCCGGCTCCGAGGCTGCGGAGAGCAAGACTGATGACGTCATGGTCCAGATCCGAGCCGGAAAGTCAGAGGTTGGTCGGCGTCGACGCCGGATCCGTCAGCTGTTCCGGCGGTGACATTTTGGAGCCCTTCACACTCTTGTCAAGCCAAATGAATAATCATAAGTAATTGCTCCCGAGGATGTGAGCATGACGTGCGGCGAGCGCTCGATGGGGACCTGATAGACCGGGTTTCGACAGAGAATGAGGGGCGCTTTAGTGCTGTGCTGGGGTAGAACAGACCACATTGCTGGAGGGTTTTGAGAGAGGGCCAGGTCCTTGATGGATTATGAAGTGGATGCTCATTACTCTGAGATTGCATGTGGATGAAGGACAAGAGGCGGCATTCTGTTGTGCATTTATTTTGGTAGCCAAGCAAACCATATTCATATTCTAGTATGTAATGATTGAAGCAATCTAACTTTTTTCTCTTTTTCTTTTTTGCTGCCTGAATTTAATGTCTTACGCTGCATTTCTCGTTCTATGTAATACAAATCACCACATCACCCTGTTGCACGACATTAACTAGGACAAAAAAAAGAAACATTGCATTCTTCACACCGATCAGTACCTCATCAGTCTATTGTGTCCTATTATCTTTGTTGTGTCTCCAGATTGAGCGGAGAATATCTGCATTTATGGAACGCAAGCAGATGGAGATCAATGAAAACAATGTGCGCGAGTTTTGCAACGTGATCGACTGCAATCAGGGTGAGAACGGGGGAGAGGTTGGGGGTGTGGAGGGAGGAGGAGAGGGATAAAAGGGGCTGGGGAGGGCGGGGGGCAGGGTGGAGAGGGAGCCTGCACACAGATTGCCAATGTTTGCGAGAGAGCTGATTTCCACAGGCGAGAGGTCAGGCTGAACTGCTCCAAGAGGGGGCCTGAAGTAGCTAACACGCTCGGCCTTAAAAATGCAACCCGTTCTGTGCAGAAAAACATGAGGCGGGGGGACCTGCTTGAAATTCAAAGCCCGTCTGAGACACCAGTAACACAAAATCACAAGAAGCTGCAGTTTATGTGTGTGATGGATGCTTTTTGTTTTTCTTTTTTTTTTTTCTCCCACACAAGACATTTAATTAAAATGAGAAAATCTAAATGCTATTTTTGTGGAATTTGTTGTAGAAAACAGCTGTGCGAGGACAGATGCAGTCTTTACTCCGTACCCGGGTTTTAAAAGCCACGTTAAAGGTAAGAACAGCGGACGATCTGCTGTCGTCACGGAACATCAATACATACATGAGTCTACATTAATAACAATGAAAAAGTGAAAGTTCAACCCAACCAGCTGGCTAAACATATCACTTGCATGCAGAGTGTTGCATGCATGTTTATTGATTTATGGCAACCTACCAAATATTGCATTCAGTCTGTCGTTTGCGGTGTTGAACGCACCTATATGTGACCACAGTCGAGATTGATGTTGTTCGCCTCACTCTGACTAGTCCTGAGTTACAGCCTTTGTCTTATGTTCCTATGGCTGGGCAGTCACACGAGTAGTAAACACTTACGGGCCCCAGACTCGTAGCGCTGGGGGCCAAGGAGATGCTGGGGAGCCTCAGAAGGGGCCAACAACCCGAGACTGTGGAAATGCAGCCATAGAGGAGCGGCTTCAAAACATCGAGGCTCATCTCAAACTCCCATCAGGTCAGAAAACCATAAGAAGCCTTTGATAATGTTTCAGATTTTGATATAAAATGACTGAAACACGTGCAAGCTTAAAAAATTAAGATGAAAAAAAATTTATCTCTCATAAAAAATAAAGAAATGGATAACGGATAGTTTTTTTTTTCTTATTAACCATTCAAATATATTTTTTGCTCATTTTGCTCTTATTGAAGCCATTACATGAAACCCTAAGCATATAAATCTATTCATGATGTGTTTTACTGTTGTTGTTTTTTTTCCAGTGGGGCCAGTACCTTTGAATGTTTACCAGAGGCTGAAGAAGATGGAGGATCGCATCCTAGAGCTAGAAGGACTCTCTCCTGAGTACTTTCAGTCCACTGTGAGTCCTTGGGATGTATAATAGATATAGGAGAGCCTTTTCCAATTAATTCGTACTATTATTACACATACAATAAAGTTATATTGTTGGAGCAGAAAAAAGTGAACTAGTAAATGGATAGAATATAGTTTAAAAAAAAAAATTCTGAAGTTTGTAGAGAAATGAAATGTTTAGTCTTATATGTATCTGCTGTACACAAACTTCAAACTATCGTTTGTGGGAGTTCATCTGATTAACTATTTTTTTATGGTTCCCACAAGTCTGCCCTACATTTAAAAGAAACTAAAAAAAAGTCCTGTTTTCACTTTGCCACAAGCCATGTAGGGAGTTGAAAGCAAACATGTGGAAGAAGGCGTGGTGCTCAGTTTAGACCTGAACTTTTCTTTTATTCCTATGCTTGTGTTGTGGGAAACACCCTGAGCACGCAGTACGGGAGATCTTTGCAGGGAAGCTTTTATTAATTTAGCCGATGAAGCTAAATTAATAAAAGCAATCGCAGGGAGAACATCCGTTAAGAGGCAGCAATTGAAATTATGTGCAGCTAAAACGGAATGGCCTAGTCAAAGTCCAGACCCAAATCCAACTTTGAATCTTGACAATTGTTGCTCGTGAATGCTCTCCATCCCGTCCAGATCTTGTATTGACTCAGGGGGGGGCTGAATATAAACGTCTGCTTCAGAATTTGGCTCTACTCTGTGTTGGTCAGTTGCATAAAATCCCAATAAAATTCACTCAAACTCGTGGCAGCAAGATGACTGAATGTGGAAAAGAAAGTTTGTATGTTTGTAAAATGTATGAACATTTTTGCCGGAGCTGTAAATGTCAGGGAACTCTGCTAGTGACCTATTTGCCCACTTAGCTGCACCGTTTAAATCGCAGGCAACACATTCAGATTTACCTTCCAGCATCCACTCAGCGTTCCCAACACTTAACCGTCCTCTTTTCGGAGCCCAGGTGTCTATACCATTTCATGCAATTAGCACAGCTTGTAGTGTCACATCTTGTGTCTGAGCTGAGGGTCTTTGCAATAGATCATCATAGTGTCACTATATATGTGTATATTGGCGCGATTTTCACCTCATTTATTTGAGCCCATTTAGGCCACTTCAGTCTCTGTTATTGTCAAGCGACAGTCATGCGCCTCCTCAGATTTAAATAGTCATTTCACCTCCCAGGCACTCTCACTAACCTAAAGTGATGTCTCCTTGCACCAAGTTTTACTTTGTGTCGTTGTTTACCTTGGCTGCGGCAAAGAAAAGCTAAGAGATTCAGCTAAAAGCTGTGCTGGACATTTACATTTGAAACTGACTCACCTGCATTTCTTTTTGTGTTTGAATGGAAAATGGCGGCATATGCTAAAGTAAGCAGGAACTGAGATTGAGTGTGTTTTGAAAAGAGGCTTTTAAAGAACATTTTTAAAGGTGTGTGGTGGCCAAATTGCAAATTTACAATTGGTTCAACCTGAAATCTACTCACCGAGAGGAGTTCCTGTGAGACGCTAATGGAGTTTCATCTTTTATGCTTTACTGCTTCAACACATTTCACTACTCAAGTTGTGCTTTGGTGGATTAGAAACAAAAGGCATCTACTTGGGTTGCAGGTACTTGAACATTTAGGTCAGAGCAAGTCCAGTCAACCTTATTTATTCATATGTTAACCATAGTCATAATTAGGGCGTTTTAAGAGGCAGTTTTTTAAAAAGTGCATACAACAACTATAGATTATCCAAAAACAACAAATGCAGAGCGTTAAACAAGTGTATAGTTATCGAGAGAAAAAGAAATAAATTGAATGAGCAAAAGCACAATAACATGAAATTTAGGTTTCGTTCCAGAAAACTTTTGACAGTGACAGAAAAAAATCTGATTTTGAGTTGATTCTCAGTATAAGCAGATCTTTACTTGAACCGCCTGAAGGTGTGCCTGGGATTTATTCAGTAAGCATTTCAGAAACTTGGTAAGGAACCAGATCGTTTCAAGCTTTAAATCGATGTCGAGTATTTTAAAATCAATTTTTTTGTTTACATGGATCTACGCTCAAAGCTCTTAGTTTTATTTCATAGCCCAGTATCAGCCTTTTCTTTCAGCTGGAAAGGTTTGTTTTGATAATCCAGGAAAAGCGAAATAATCTAACCTACTAGAAGTAAAAGCATATTGTCACCTTACTAAGATAATGGCCTAAGTCATGTTTTGCCATAAGTAAGGGGAGGGGGGGGCTTGCCTAAAATATCTTTTGGAAAGAGAGAGGGTTATTTTTATTTTTTGCTAAAATCACTTTTGGCAAAAAATGACTATGGCCATTATTTTTAGGAATGTGACAATAAAATTTTTTTCAAAATCTAGGTTGATTAGAAGGATCTGACTTTGTTCCTAAGATGCAGCATGTACATTACAGTTTGGTTTTTGCCAAACTTCCAACATTTAATGTCGCAATGAATTCAATTGAGGGTCAATACAATGTTTGAGGTTAACAGGAAACACAAGAAGAATCTCTTATTTTTAGACTATGGCAGCAAAAGTTCCACATCAGTGACGCAGTCAAGTTAAACAGAACAGGGCTAGCAACTCATTCATAGAGAGAAGTCCTATTAATAAGCTACAAAAATGGTTAAGGTCAGCAGCTAAGCAATATTAAAGATGCTGACGGTAGAAAAAGGTGAGCTTTTCTTCTCTTTTTAGTCCAGATTCTCAGATGATTTTATATTAATCCTTCGAGAGATTGGCACAGTCCATCAAACTCGAATTGATAAGCTAAAGGAGTCTGTCCAGCGTGTTGGTTGTCTAAGTGTGCTTGAGATGCTGCATGTCTCCTCATACTAGTATTTCTCAGCACAGCATGCCGCTTCTGTGCAAGTGCTGCTCTCCATCTGCTTTTGACTCGCTGCATGTTTGTGTGAGCAGAGCAAGAGATGTCGAGTGTCTTTGAATAAACGAATGAAGATGGGGGTCTTTTATATTCGGAGTCTCCTCCCCCAGCCCTCCTCTTGTTTTTTCTCTGCTGTAGTTTGGTGTTTAGTGAAAAGCGGCGCACAGTTGGCCCATGATTTTAGGAACAACATTCTAATACTCGGCATAGAGAAGGCTCCGTAAGCAATTCTAAAGGATTTTATAGACGGAGCGAAGCAGATGCCAATTTAAAACATATTGCCAGGAGCAGTAGGACTTCTCTTTTTCCACTAACCAAGGATGTTTTCAGAATAATCCTCCCACAATTTTACTCCCTCTATTGTCAAAATATCCAATAAAGAAAAAATATCCCATGGGAGAAAAGGTTTTCTCATAAATTGCACGCTGTGTCTAGTTTTCTTTGTATTAATCCCTCTTTTGGTTCCAACAAGTGACTCAAAGTCTATAAGTTTGGATTCTGCTCAGAAATTGCACAAATGAACAAGTTTCAACGTTTGCTTGCATTGCAGAGTCACCTCCACAAGCGGCCTAAGACGTCCAACGCTCAGGTCAGCACTTTTCTGTTTTCTTCTCTTATACAACGTATAGAGAAGTTCGGTGCTAATTTGAATACATGCTGTTCATCTGTTTGCTGAGCAAATTTCAGCATCCGATTTGTACCTCGTCTCCTTCAGGCCTGCACTCTCACAGAACTGGATGAGAAGATTAGCGCAGTGAAAGCGGCGCTTCTCAAGAGGGTTTCTGAGTTTGGGCCGGGATACGGGACCGATTGTCCACTCTGATGCACGTCTAAGCACAATAAAACCAGAATTCAACATGAGCGCTGTGTGCCTTTTTGTCAATGCTCGCCAAGTCATCAGACACGTCAATAACTTTTGAACCCACGCTGATCCGAATACAGTTTGTCCTGTTTATTCTTATGGCCCGTTTACTGCTCTATTCATTTACCCATCTTTAGAACCAAATCACAAATATGCTAATGTACAGATTTAGATTCAATTGCAATACATTACAAACAGTTTGATGCTAATTTGAATACATGCTGCTTAATTTAATTAGAACCATAATACAATTACAATAGTTAACTTTTTCCAATTTAATTATATGCCTGTCTTTCTAAGGAGGTCCAGGTGACTTTGCAGCAATCCCTCATTTTACAGATAAAGAATTGCTGACTTTTGTGCTGAAGTGAAGTTTTTGCTGGCCCTAAACTAGATCCAAATACTTTATGTACTCAGTTATGTGCTGCTATATATGGTGGTGATGGTTTGTGTTGGGAGTTTTATGTATTTTTGTATTTCTTTTTTCTTTTTCAGGAAAAACTAAGATATGAGCTACGAATTAGGAATACACCGATTTTCAGTTTTGCTGGCTGATCATCGATCTTTAAAAAAATCACGTCTCACGATTCCTATTTTGACTTTTTTTTGTTTTTGTCTCTAAACCTACTCCAAATATAGCGACAGCGTCACTAAACTGCGTGACTATTGTTAAACCGCACGTGCTGAACAAAAATGGACAGTGACTGATTTTCAGACCTTTGCAGAAATGGATAAAATTGGTTTTTCATTCAAGTATCGCTCAATGATCCAAAATTAAGAAAACTATCGGTACACCTATACTACGAACACAATTGTCAACTTGAAAACATTTTTATCATTTAAGTTTTATTTTTCATGATTATGAATAACTTCATTCTGTCAAATGCTGGAAAGCACCACTTAAAAAAAAAACACAACAGCACTTTTAGTTGGAGTTTAACATAAAGCCAGTTAAACTTCTGGTGCATTGATCAGGTGTCACCTGCTCTTGGTGTCTATGAAATTAATAAAAGCTGTACTAGAAGGGCTACAATTGATCAAACCCAAAAGCAGGACTCATTTCATAGGAGGTGGCTATTGGAATTTTTTTCCTTCTCTTCTTTTCTGAAGTTTCACATTTGCCTAGAGTCAGTGTCACTACTGTCATCATGAGGCGATAGCTGGTCGTCCTCCACATCGGTATGTTCTACCAGAGTACTTGGTGTTATGCTCAGCTCTGTCTCAGTAGGAGTTTCAAGAAGACAGGGGTGTAACTTTAGTTACCTCCTAAAGTCACCAGTGTGAATGGTTCTGACCAAACAATCAGAAAAAGCCCTGAGAGATCCATTGGAGGGCGTACTACTGCACCACGTGGAGTTCCTGCAATTAAATTTTGGAGAAATGGTTTGGTCTCGCTGTATCACTGATTTTTGTGGAATTATCCACCTCCTCTGTAGTTGGATAGTTTTCTTTTCTATCAAACATTGTGGCGTCTTTGACCTCCAAACACATGAAACAGTCTGTATCAGTATATTCGCTTATTTTATTAAGATGCATCATCAAAGGATTTCACAAATTTTTCTTTCTCTGTTATCAAATTACATTGTTCAATACCAATTATCTAACAGAGAAGAAGAGCAAGAACATCTATTTAGAGAACAATTACAGTTTGCTTTCACATTTTAGTCAAGTTACCTCTAAGCAATTTAGAAATAAAAGTAAAGTGTATTATTATTATTATTATCATGATAGATGCAAAACCTCTATGTAATTTATTTTGAAAGCTTCAGGTCTTGTTTTGAGTTGAAGTATCCGTCCCTTCAAATTAAGTTATTTTGTTGGTTTAAATAGAAACTGTATCAAACCAAATTATAATGCACACTTAAATAATTCTGAAAATGTTTTTTAAAATCAGAGGCTTGGTAATTTAATCTTCGGTAATGATGGGAAGGTGTGTGTGTGGGGGTGTGTGTGTAATCGAGACGAACCTCTGTGAGAGAGCACCTGATTTATCTTCCCGACCGCTGTGTGACGATGATCACCCCTAATGGTTGTCATTATAACAAATGACCTGATTACTGCAACTCTGTTTGGAAAACATACTGGAGACCCAACAAACCAGCATTAAATGGGACGCCGCTGCGTTTGACACTGACATGTACATAAAAGGCTTGTGCGCACGGATTTTTCACTGAGCAAGTCGCTGAAGGAATAATTATGCGTTTCCCCTTTATGAGAAAACCCGAAGAGCTGCTGTGTTTTTGGAAAACTTGTCTTTGATTTGACAGTTTCATATTTATTGCTTGCGTTGGAGACATGTCTGTCTTTTAAAACTTCGTAACCCTCATTAAAGCTCGCTTTTAATTTTCAAATTAGACATTAGTTTTACATTTAAAATTACATAACTAAAAAAGAAACAGCGAATGATGTAACGGCAAAAAGATGGAGCTTTGTTGTGTTATTATATTTTTGCATTACTAACTAAGATATTTGCTAAAGAGCCATTTGTGAATCCTAAGAAATTGAAAACATTCAAAGGAAGTTCAACATGAACCATTGTACTGCTTCAAAAAGGAGTTTATGTGTGGAAGTGCTAATGGTGTACACTACAATTATTAACAGCCACTACAATTATTCTAAAAGCTGTGCACAAAAGCCTGAAAAAGGTAGTTGTTAGGCTGCGTGACCCCAAGAAACCACTCTTTTCTAAAGAGCTTTGGAGATTGTTTTCTCCTCCCTTGATCTGCTGCCATGCTGTTTCTGTTCTCGTCATTTGTAATGGCTTACCAAAAAAATCATACTGTATGTTACAAGTGAAACACATTGACCAAAACCTCAAATCTCATCCCATCATGTTCAGGTGTTGGTTATGATACAGCACTTTTTGTATAGTGCACGCATACTAGGATGAAGGATGTGGAATATTTTGTGTTCAACTGCATCCGGATGAGTTGAGATACCTTTGCTGTGACGTCACTGTCTCATTTGATTTGTTTTCCATATCTTAGTTGCAGCAATCTAGGGATGAAGGTTCAATGCTAGCCATGTGCCCCCTAGTGGCCAAATAATCATTTGCTTAAACAGAATAAGTCGAGCCGTAGTTTTTCAGCAGCTTGATATCATAGCATGTAATAAACTAATGAAACGTTTTTTGCATATTTGCAGTTTGAATAGCGACTGAGAGCTATCCACTGAACATACACTGAAATTTTGTGATTTTCTATTATTATGTTTTTATTGTGACATTATATAATTGCAGTAAAAGCAAAAATTTTTAACAGTGGTTTTAAAAACTGTGACCAGATCTACATGCACTTCATTCCAATCAACAGAGCAGCCAGTTAGCAGGTTAGATATGTTTATTGCAATTGTCTGATCTTTTAAGTATATTAGGAATGAGCTTAAAGGTTTGATCTTCATACAATTTTGTGGATACCAAGTGGTTCAGTGGTGCAGTAAATGCACCAAGTAAAATATCCCTTGTGACTGACCTGGATCTTTTCACGCCTGTTCTGATCAGATTTTACTTTTATCCGTTGGTTTTTGTGTTAGTCACTCCTTTTTGAACTGGAAGAATTTCTCTTTATAATGTATGAAAGTGCACATGGGAAAAAGTAACAAGTTCATGAAAGTACTAAAAGTACTTTATCTCAGGTATTTACTCTCTACAACCCAGAGTGATTTTCATTGAATAGACATAGCAAAGGCAAAGTTGTTTTCTGTCTAAACAGCATAAGGTTGTTGTTGATAAACCAGTAGCGAAAAAGACATCTACATAGGACATATATTGATGTCTCATTGCTAACAAATTGCTAACCAAGCCTGCCTTTCATAGTCTTTCGACCAAATTTTTGTTGTATTTTTGGGTCATGTTTGTGGGAGTCAAGTTTCTCAGAAAAGAAAGAAAAACCTCATAATGTGAGCTTCTTTAAAAAAATGCATGTGTTGCAAAAATGATTAACTGCAAAATAAAGACATTTGGAATATATCAGTTTATAAGCATGGCTCCGGTCAATATCTTTGATTCAAGCAACTCCTGGGAAGTCTGTGTTTTGCTAAAACTTGTGAAAGTCTTTCTAGTGACTGAACGATGCCGAAGGTGTGACAAACTGACATGTACAGAAAAGTCCACCCTTCTCGCATCTTCAGAAATTACTGTAAATCCCCTTCCTCCTCTTTGTTTTCGCTCTTTTTACATCCTGTCACGATTTATTTCAGACTTGATTGATGGAGTGACCTGAATAAAACAGAGGATCTTGCATTGTGTTTTTTTTTTTTTTGGGAGGGTGGGGGAGGCATTAAGGGGGAAGATATTTCATTCTTGAAGCGGAAATGAGGAAGTTTTTTTTCACCCCGTCTTTCAGGTGTACCCCGCTTGTTGACGGCTCTATCCATCTCTTGCTCATACAACTGGAACCCTTGGAGCAACGAGGGGGCCACAATGTGCAGAGAAGGGGAGGTGGGAGGGCACTTGAGCTCTGTCGATATGAATGTGGGGAGAGGGTTGGGTATTCTCATTGTTCCCTGGAAGCTTTTGTCTCAGACACAGCCCCCTTATGAGGGTTAATGAGGACAAATTGGTCTGAGTGTAACAAATGGATTATGGAGCGGGACAAAAGCTTGTATTTGGTGTGCTGCTTTTGTTGGGATCCACCCATCATCTGCCTACTGAGCCAAACGCGCAGAGAAGAGCCTGCAATGACATGGATTGCTAAATATCTTATGATTATTTGGTCATAGTGTAAAAGATACACCTTGCATAATACTTTTTTTGAGTTAGATTTCATTAAAATGTCATATACACAGCAACGTGGTAAGTTTTCCCAATTCCTCCCGATGTTGCTGATTTCTTAAAGTCGATATGTCGACATTAGTGTCAGTGGTTAGTGCTCCAGGGTTGGATGGGCATAGCGTATCCTTTTAAAATCACAATGAACCACTCACTTCCTATTGACTCTATGTAATTCCTGCCTGTCAATCAGTCCCCTCTTCTGCTCCGTGTCTTGAAATGTACTTGGGAGGCTCGGTAAAAAAGACACAGAGGTGTTCCTTGTCTTCTGTGCGTCCAGTTGTATTTTTTTTTTTTTTTTTTTTGTGGGGTCGAAGGAGAGGATTCATATCCATTCATATCTCGCAAACTCTTAATGGGCTCCAAGCCCTCCAAAAAGAAAGCTCTTTCCTGTGACTAGTCAGCTCCAGTCTTTATTCATCTGTGGCTCCGTGTCAAAAAAGACTGTTGCTCGTTTGTGCCCCGAACAATGAGGAACAAGGCTGAATCTCTGGCTGGGAACAAAAGACGGAAAACAGGCTTTTCACTCTGCAGAACATTAGATTCTGACACATTTTGCCATGGCAGTTTTTTTTCCCTCCCCATCCTGAGTGCTCTGGCTCCGGTCTTATAAAGAGACCACCTGTTGGCAACAAGCCTGTTCTTCATTACTGACAGCCCTATTATCGCAGGATGAGGAGCACCACAGGCTAACTTTTTTAAGTTAACCCTGCTGCAGTTTCTAAACCTCGCCAATTGGGAAGCACAGATTACGTGATAGCACTGGAAAACCTATTTTTGCTCATAATTTTGTATGTTGCGCATGAGTAAGGGCTGTGAGGGAAGTACTTCATTCATGTCCTTGTTAGTCACAAATGTTACGAACGGTGGGGCTCGGATGTGGACAGATTAAATCAACTGCAGGGAGGGATTCTGAACCACTTTCAGGAATTTTGTGAGTTTTTTTTTTTTTTAAAACATCAAAATTTATCTTTAGTGTTCAGTATGCAAAATAATTCATATGTCTTGCACTTTTCTTTACATTTTATTACATTACACCTACAGACTAGAAGAGTGAAGTGGAAATATGTTTTTTTGTTTTTTTAAGAATAAAGAGCTGAAAAGTGCGGTGTGCAATAGCATTCAGCCACTTTTGCGTCAATATTGGTTAAAATAGCTTTTGCTTCAATTATAGCAGCAAGTTTTTCTGTGATATGACTCTGAGTTTGCTGGACATTGACTTTTAATCGCTACTGATTCTTAATTGAATTGTGATAAATGAATCTGCATTGATTAAAAATGTACAGCTCTGGCTTCCACCACTTATATCTGACCAGTATTTCCTCCGACATGTTTGCTGTGTCTCTCCTTTGGGCTGTGACACACTGCAAGAAAAGTTCTTATGTTTTTTTTTTTCATTCTTTTACTGAATTCTTCTGTTAAGAGACTCCCACCTGAGCCACAGATGTCTGCAGCTCCTCCTGAGTTACCATCAGCCTCTTTGCTGCTTCTCTGATGAATGTTCTCCTACAAATAGGTGCCACATTTTTTTAGATTTTTATTTCCTTTGCAAAAATGGAAAGTTCTTTTCTGCCGTATTATGTTGGGAATAGTACGTATAAAATCCAATGAAAATATATCAAAGTTTACGTTTTACAAGACCCTGAAAGTATAATAAAAAAAATACCACGATGAATGACGCAATCAAGCATGTAGTTCTGTTTTGAACTGATTCTCATAAATACAGTCTGACGGGAAACAACGTTTTTTTTTCTTTCTTTTTGTCTGATTGTGTGAAGATTTCAGGGTTAAATGATTTGTTTATGTAGCTCTGAAAACCCAAAGCTTTCTCTTGTGGCAAGCATAAAATCTAGAGTTTGGTTGAGGCATCGGGGGAAACATGAAGATTGCGTTCTCCTCTGAAAGGCAACTTTAAAAGCAGCAAATACCTTTATAACGCTCATGTCAAAGTATACCCAGCCCAGTTGTTGCTTCTTCGCAAAAATCCAGGCGAGCAGGGAGGGGGGCAGGGGGGGACGCGTGCACCTGTGAGCATCCCACAAAACGCAGACAACACAAGAGAGGATCCCCCTGCAGCCCACAGGCTTGCGACAAGAGGCAGTCAGCTGTGCGCTGTGGCCCTGCTGCATGGTCTCCAGGCACTCTGGAGTTAAATGTTCCTGTGATATTGCCAGGAGGGAGCAGCGGGAGTTGAATTCAGGCAATTACAATCAAGTCAGGGCATAGTTAGTGCGTGGGCCCTGGCAGCACCTGAGCTGGATGCTGATGAGACACTTAGCCCTAAACCCTCATGCATTGGCCCAGGCACTGCGTCGAGCGAGCCCCCCCCCCTCCTTCCTCCCCAGCTCCCCCTCCTCTCCCTCTCCTCCCACAGCAGCAGACCCCCTACTGGACACTTCCACTTCCCTTCACCTCGTTTAGGCCTCTAGAGCTCTCTCACCCTCTCCCTCTCTGGCCCTCACATTGCAATACTTGGGCTTTATATAGGTGGTGTGGAGTACTGCACTCAATCACTCTTCATTCATTCACACTGTACAATAATAGACTACTACTTCGACATTGTCCTTCAAGCACCTGTGCATAGCAGAGCATCGAACCTGTGCTGTGTCATTGCAAGATCTTGAAACATGTGAAGAGTTGCTTCTCTTAAGTGCATAAAAAAAAAACAGCAGAAAAATGTAGAATAGAGGAGCCTTTGATAATTTTAAGATTTATCATGGTGTGTAGTGAAAAGACTTTTCTGAAGACTCAACCTGCACATATGTTCATTTGTAGGTGCAGAGTGCAGAACTGCGTTCCCCACCTGATGCATTATAGCAACAGAAAGAGATTGATCCATGTCTGACCGCTTGAAGGTTTAACATGCTGTCACGCTACAACTATAATTGTCATTGTACTTTATTACGATTTTATCTTACAGACCAACACTAGGTCATGCATCTTGGTGAAGTGTTTGCAAATAAATATCTAAAAAGTGTGGCATGCATTTGTATTTGGCCTTTCTAAGTCACTGTGAAGGAACAGTTTTTGGTGCCATTACAGGTGCAACATTTTGGACTATTTCTCTACATTTAGAAACTGAACATGTGTCCCTGTTTGGCTTTGCAAATTAGCTCAAGCTCAGCTAAACTGGATGAAAGGCATCTGTGAACAACAATTGGATACAGCTCTGGATATGAACTTGGCCGTCCTGTCACATGTCTTTTTAAAAATCTAAGAAATTAACAAAATAATGTATCTTCTTACATTTACAGTCGATGTCTGGCTAGTAGGTAGAGATATCCACGTTTTCTTCTAGGATAGCTCCATGTACCGAAATCCAGCTTCCCACAACTTCCCTGTTTCTGCTGAACAAAGCTATCTAAACATTGTTGTGCTGCCACGGTGCTCTTTATGATGTTAGTTTTGTGACACGTGACATTTTGCATCTACGTCAAATAACTGAAATTTAGTTTCATCTGACCAGGAGTCATTCTTCTATGTTATTGCTGTGTTTTCTTCATGGAGTGTGGCAAACTTTGAACCAGGATTACTCTTACCACTCTTCCAAAGTGATTTATGGAATGCATGACTGAGAGATTATTCTACCTTTGCTGTGAATATCTGCAGCTCCTCCAGAGTGACCATCTCTTGGCTGCTTCTCTTATCAACAGTTGGTAGGTTTGTAGCTGTGCCGTAGTCTTTTCATTGGCAAATGAGGGATGTGCTCTAAGAGATGTTCAAAACCTTGAGTGTTGTCTTTATCCCTAAATCACAACCTGACCTGTCTCGCATGCTTCTTGGTCTTTATGATTTTGTTTGTTCACTAATTCCAAAATGTCTTTTAGGGGTATTAGAATAAATGGGGGTCAACACAAAAGCACTACTCTTTACAGGTTTGTATTTGTAAAAAAGGACATCTGTAAAACATGTTTATGGTCCTTCCGTGTCACACTTGTGTGTTGCTTCGTGTTCGTCTCTTGTATAAAATCCCACCAAAACCCACTGGAGTTTATCGTTGCAGTGGGAGAAAATATAGGAGTTCAGTAGGTAGACATACTTGTGTGCAGCACTGTGTCGTCATTCGCAGGTGTTGAGGCAGCACATCTCACCTGATGCGCTATAGTAAGAGAAACAGAGGAGTAGTTCTTGAAAATCTATGACCCAAGAATATGGAATCAAGCACTACAGCAGCCACACTCTTAGCCCCTTTTTTCCCCTGATAAGATGCTCTCAGCTCTTTCTGAGGGAAAGCCTCCTGGCTCCCGCCCTCTCTCTACCACCACACTTTGCTGAAGTATCATTAAGGTTGTAAAGGACAGACTTACACAGAACTTGGATTGCTACAGATGTATAGATTCATAGGTAGAACACAAGATATTTTGCATGGGAAGATCTGAAGGTGGTATCTGAAATGAGGGGGCCATAGGAGAGATTTCACTCGCTGCTTCATCTATTCTTTCTGTGCGCATGCATCTTTCATGTGTCACTTTAGTGCTATTTCTTGTGAGATTGTTAGCTTTGCCCCTCAATCTACTACCATTGCCCATGTGTGGCTGTGCTTGTTAGTTAGAACTGGACGTAGTATTTGGCAGATCCGAGGGGAAAGGTGGGACACCCCTTTCACAAATTTTGCCATAATGGCTGTCTTTTGATTTTTCCTGGACTTTGAAGACTAGCAGGGATTGTCTGTTTGAAATTATTCCATTTTGGCGGCGAAAAAAGAAAATGGATTGTGCTGATCCTGTTTTGTTCCTGTGGTAGGGGACGGGGGTGAGAGGCAGGGGGGGGGACGCCTGCAGTATTATCCCGAGCTGACACGGGTGGCGAAGAGGCAATCACAGTGGGCCCTCGCTCTGACAAAAACACTCCATCTGCAAGGAGAGGAGGAAATCATACCACAATGATGTCTGACTCTTCTGCCTCACTCTGGCAGCTGGGCCCTGGGACCCGCGGACTGGCAACCGCCTCCACAACGGCTTCTATACCAACGCACAAACACCACACTACTAAATCAGCAGCTGTAACACACAAAAGCAATGCACCTGCCTTTACACAACAAGAGCAGAGCCTATCTTCGGTCTAAAAGTTTCTTTGACTGATCAAACTAGTTATAATAGCAATTTCATTAGTGATACTGTCAATATGTTGTTGATATCCTGCTTAAATGTGGATCTTAGAGTAACTGTGTGATGTTTATTTTAAGACATTAAGCCCACACTTATAAAACTATCTTTCAGAATATAGCTGAGAAAACTGGTGGAAAAATATTTATGGTTTTTACTAGGGTACATTGTAATCAATATTTCTGAGTAGAAGTGATGCAGGTTCAACAACTACAAGATTATTTACGCAAATTAATTAATTTGGATGACAAAATAGGATTCAACTCGTATTTTTGTTTTACTTGAAGTTTACACACAACAGTAAATAATTTTTGTCTAATTTTTAGTAATAAAATTGAAAATTGTACCCCTTAAAATCGTAATGTATTCAAAACTCTTCTGTGACAATCCTCAGCTAATATGCGCCATTTATCAGCAACAACAGCATTCTGTGTTAGGAAGCTCCGCTATCTAGCATGTTTAGCATTATCTTTAGTGTTGTGGCTAAGCTAGCTTAAACCAGATGCCTTAAATTGTTGTTCTTACACTGCAATTTGCTCAGTCACATCTTCTCGCAGATTTTTCTAATGGAATATATGCACTTATAGTTAAACCACTGTAAACATAAGTAGCTTCACCATTCAGCAACACATTAAACTCTAAGTAAGATTTACAACAAAACACTCAGTACTCATTATTTGTGTTGCTAGGCATTAATGTCAAGATTTTAACA
Organism: Girardinus metallicus; assembly: GCA_903067095.1. Lineage (NCBI taxonomy): Eukaryota > Metazoa > Chordata > Actinopteri > Cyprinodontiformes > Poeciliidae > Girardinus > Girardinus metallicus. Next base: position 39,439 of record CAEGAE010075274.1, read on the forward strand.
ATATTTTTGTTAATATTGTTAATATTTTGTTACTTCTTGTATCTGATAAAGCACATTCTTCACAAGTTACATATTGTATTTTAAGAATCTAATCAGATATTTTGTTCCAGGTTCAACTTGCTTTCAGGTTGTGGTATTTATTCTTGACTATTTCTTTGGCTGTCAAAATTTACAATTTTTTTCCGTTTTAAGTTTTAACAAATAGAGAATGATTGTCTCACACTCTGCGTTAAATGATCTCTGTAGAGTGTAAAATCCTCCAAATCAGAGTTAAACAAAGTATTTGACATTTTAAACCACAGATGATCAATTGTTGTCCAGACTCATAAGAAAAGGTCAAATAGGTTTTAGTGCTGGCTAGACGCTACGAATCAGATGCTAACTTTAGCTTCCTTAGCCAGTTGAAATATTCTCACACTGTACCTTGACTGTCACCAGTTTTATTCTTTTGCATAAACAAACTACTGTACTGCAAAAACACAAAATCTTGCCAAGTGTTTTGGTCTAGTTTCTTGTACACTTGAAGTAAAATAAAACTAACTTACATTTAACTGTACAAGTAACTAATGCGAGTTATTCACACTATACTAACTTACAAGATATAAGAGCTTGTTTTAAGTCAATAATTCCTCAATATTGATGAAAGAGTTTACTACTTCGCTGGCAGATTATTACACTCATAACAGGGCATTTTTTTTCATGTTATAAGTAAAAATAATCTGCCAATGGAATTAGTACATTTTCATCAAAATTAAGGAATTATTCAAACAAGCTCCTAACTATCTTCCTATCTTACTTGTAAGATAATTTTGTCTTTTTTTCAAGAGTACTGAGATATTTGCACTGGAAACTAGAATAAAAATACTTGGTAACATTTTATGGTTTTGCAATGAGTAATTTAAAAGTGGTTCTTCCATGCTTATGTCATCCACTGCTGTTGGTCAGCCTGAAGACGTCTTTATTAGTAAGCTCGGCCTTTTAACTTCAGGACAATTCAAAAACTACTTACTTTTGAAAATAAGAGCCTCATACATAAATCAATGATTTGAAGTTTTAAGAACTCACCTTCCAATCTGGGGTCATAGTAATACCTTACAATACTATTATTTAATGGCAGAAAATAGGCAAACTTACTTGACTAGAATTGCAATTATTGTGACATTTTAATTTGTTTATTTTACATTTATTACAACAAGAACAAGACATAAAACAATCCTACATTGAAAAAATAATGGTCTTCAGGTCTATGGACCCGCAAGCCACAGGCTATTTTCACAATATTATGAGATCCCACAAGTGAGTATTACTTATTACTCAGAATTTTAATTATTCTAATGCCTCGTATTCACTACAATGTCAAGTTTTGTTGTGTAATGCTTTAGTTTATTTGCAGAAAACAGATAATCTGGAGGTGAAGGGCAGAGACACAGCAAGAAAAATAAGCACGTTGAACTGTTAGCATTCTGTAGTGTCATCTCCTCCCCTCTGTGGCCCGTACCTGGGGATCAAACGCACCTCTTTGTGAGTAAGGCCTGACCCCCCGCTATTAGCAAACAGAGAAGAGCCCAGCTGACACCACTCTTGAGATGTGCCATGTAGACGGAGGCCTGTGATTACAGCACAATCCTGAGGAGACGGCCCTCCACTTCCCTCCAGCCCCAACTTCAGCTACGCACACACACACACACACACACGCCCGCGCACGCAAAATTCACCTGCCTCCACCCCCTCCTCTAATACAGACTCACCCACCTCTAAAATAAATGTTAATCTCTCTCCCAACTGGCTGCTTCTGAGCCCTCGTTGACACATATAGAGCCATGAATAATCAATGAACGTATTGCCATAGCAGGTAATTTCTGCTTGCCTTTACAACCGCAGATTAGAGATTGGACGTTTTAAATTCTGTGGGGGGAAGGAAAAGAGAGTGCGCCACACGTTTCTTTTTTTTTTTCTTTTCTTTTCTTTTTTACTTAGATTTTCTTTTTCTCTGTGTATTTTTTTAGTGTGGATGGAGAAGCCCTCTCTGAAATACAACGTGTCACAGAGGAACATCGGGGCTCCCGGGTGCCTCCGTAGTTGCCACATGAAAACCAATGAAGGTAAAGGCAAGAGTGGGGATTAATTTGTCGTGTGAGAGGCACAGGCTCAAGTGGGTCTTCCAATAGCAAATTAGCAAACCCTCATTTCAAAAACCCTCATACATGCTAGAGAAGCGTAATGCACAAAAACAAACAGCATGCACATGCATTCAGTGTCTTCCTTCAAGGTGAAACACTAAAGACCCACTTTTTTTTTCTTTTCCTTTTTTTACTTTTTGGAAAAATATTTCCTGCTTTCTCTTGTCTTTCTCTCACACACACACACACACACACACACACACACACGCGCACGCACAGAAAAGGAAACTTCAATTTTATCTGCAGGGGCAGAAATCAATCTCACATCTCTTTAGTTAATCCGCAATGACTCTCTACAGATTCTGACACTAATAAGGTATTGAGCAGGTGAGGCCAGGGTCTGAGGAGGAGAACAGAAGGAGAGGCCTGGAGTCTGGGGCCCCGACTCGGTGGCTGGCACCGTTCCAGCGCAATTACGGGAGTTGTGTATGGGAGAGAGGCAGCGGAGATAGAAGGCAAGAGAGGGAGGAGGCACAGAGAAAGAGGGAGATAGAGGAGCTGGTGGAGGTGGAGGGAGAGTTGGGGAGGGTTGGAGGAAAAAAAAAAAAAAAAAGGAGGAAGAAAAAAAATCGATCCCATCTGTGGTATGATGGTTAATTAAAGCAGCTCTTGAGCAGCCCAAGGATGAGAGGCTTGGCTGGGCTCCTGGAGGCACAGCTCTGATTACTCACACAGAATGGATGGTTTCTTAGCAAAGAAAGGAGGAGGCCAAGAGCTGCCTGGTGGGGTGCACAGACAACGTCAAGGAGGAGAGACATGTGCACACGTGCAAATGGACCCATGTACAAACTCACGCATGCATGTTTTCAGTTGCAAATGGCGTGCAAACGTCTGCCGCAAACATCAGCGCAGGCGCCGTCGGCGTAAACCTAAGCAGATGTTTCAAGATAAATACGGAGGGAAATCAAGCAAAACAAGCTAAAACAGATTATTGAGAAAAAAAATGTACTTTGTGCAATGTTAGTTTGTGCACTCGTGTCATAACTTTTAGCCTCAGCAGACTAAGTCGGACAAGGACGCTTTAATATTTTAATACAAGTCATTTCCGTCTCCTCGCTGTTCTCTGAATATTATATTTAGATAACCCCAAAACCAATTACTCCCTCCTCATTGACTTTCAAGGCTCTCTCCTATTAAGAGGGCATGAGTGACAGCAGCAGCACTTTGGTGTGACCCCACCCCCCTATGGTAAGATTTGGTATTGCATAACATGACAAAAAGGAAAGCTGCATTTTGAATCTGTCAAGGGTAGGAGGAACACACCAACATGCTTTGGTAAGTTTGAAGAGATGTTAATGGTCAGTAGTGAAATTTTATGTCGTACATTCATGCTTTATATAGGCATGGCAACAATCGCTGTGACCATATAAAAAAAGAAAAAGGGTTCTTGAAAGATGTTATGTAGATGCCTCAAAAAGAGTTCAAGCTGACATATAATCATACTCCCACTCTCAGAGATAGCTTATAATAAACCTCCAAATCTGAGGTGTATGAATTATGTATATGGCGATGATTTAATGGGAGCAAAACAGAACAGAAGGAGCGCGCGAGCTGATTGAGGCGTGCCACGTGGCGCATCACTCAGCGCCGTGTCTCATGGTACAGACGTCTGGGGTCAGGGCCCTGTGCTAATTGGTGTCGGGCCAAACGCTTGTGAGCTAAATGAGAAAATTACACGTTCCCGGAGGAATCAGCTGCAGTTGTCGGGGTGCCTTTTTTACAGTACGGCTGCAGTCTGCATCTGTGTGGCGGAGGCAGCCGTCTGGCTGTGTTTGCCAGAGTCGCGGGGAGCGCTGATTAGAGAGTGAACTTTAGCGCTTTAACGGTCTGTCTGGAGAGTAAAGTTTAACAATCCAACCACGCCTGTCGGATATGAGAAAAATAAGCCAAGCTGACCAAAGTTAGGAGACTTCTGCCGCAGTATGTGTTGAGTTCCACACAAATAAGGACATTGGAAAGTATATTATTGCTCAGTTGGCATCAAAACCACAGATATGTGGAAAACAACAGGAATTCAAGTGACAACAAACATTTATTCACCAAATATTAGCTGAAGTGTTAGTTCTTCATCTTTATTGTTTAAAAACGTGATGCAGTTTAAACGTATTAGACGTATCTGGTGAAGTATAGTTTAGTTATTTCCTGATAAATCTACAGACACAAAGATTTTAGATGCAAATAACAGTTTAAACATACTGTGGTACAATGACTTTCCTACAGCTTGCCTCCAACCAGAAATACTTTTTATAAGTTATTCCCATTTTTTTAAGATATAATAGCAAAAAAATAAAACCCTGGTATAAAGTAGATTGAGCTTTTCAAATTAATGTTTAAAGGTTCAAATTAGTTTCTTTTTAATTGAGGTTGAAGGGCTGAAAAACCACTCAGCAGGTCATTTTTATTGTATTTGCTTACAAATTACAAGCAAAAGAAATGGCTCTTCATGCCAAAAATACTTCTCTAATGTTCCTTTTACAGTAAAATAGCCATGCTGATGTTATATTTTTTTTTAATTAAACTGCATTAACAATCACTTTTTGTAGCTCAACAAATAGTGTTTCTTTGCGCACAAGAGTAAAGAAAGCGAATAAACCAATCCTTATACACAAGTAAACAATAGAATGTCAAATTTTGTTATTTTTTTTAACCAGATTTTCTATTTTTCAGTTCTTAGGTCCAGACTTCAGTGTTTGATTAAGCTAAAACATCCTTGAACGTGTATTGTATAACATTTCAACATTTCAGTAGAAAAACTGCTTTATTGCGATCAACTCAAGTTTTTTTTTTTGTTTTTTTTTTTTAAAAAAGAGCATTTTATAAAGTATTTTTGCTACTACATAAAAAGTAGCACACAGTTTAAAGAGACAACACATCTATGTGTCCTTTCTGATCCAGGGTTGACTGAGTTTTTGAAGGATGACCTAATTCTCCAACTTGTATTATCAGCTATTCACCTAAAACATGTATAACTTTTATTTATTTCATGACGCAGCTACAAAATGTCTCCTGTAAAAGCTGAGGATCTTTGCACAGGGAAATGTTTGCTGAAATGCCAGGCTAATGTTAGCTTACTGTCTCTGTTTTGATATTACTCATTGATAATTAGGCTCAGAGCATGTCTTTGAGGTTTCACTTGCGGTAATGATGGAGAGCCATCGCTACAAGCAAAAGTCGTGGAGAGTTGACGTTTACTGTTTGTAGAAAGACCTCTTCTTAATGTTAAACTCTCAAAAAAGTTACTAATGTTATTGTTCTGTTCTGTTTTATTCCACCTAAACCACTTTTTTTTTTTCAGTTGTCGTTTCCATCTGTCCTTGTGTGCAGGTAGGGGTGCACCTGCGTGTGTCATTCAGAGCCTGAGCAAATTATTCACTTCTAAGCATAACATTCCTCCACTCCTCAGACACACCTAACAAACAGACCAGCCACAATGTGGACTATAATGATTTAAGTGTTAAATAACCTCTCCTTTTGTTCTTCCCCGTGTTTCTCCTCTCTGCTTGCTCTTTCTCTTTCTAACGCACTGGGCTCCTTTGGTGGTGAGTCCTGTTAATCTTAAGTAAACGCCATTAACTGTTTGCTCATATCGCCCAAAGAAAGTATGCTGCAGCCTCCTTTGTCTCCCTATCAGTTGCTTTAAAAAAGGTTTGTGCCGTAACGGCGTGGCCGGTCAGGGCCAGAGGCTTTGATGTGCCGTTTCATGTGAAGAATTAACTGAGGTGAACCCTAAAACCCGACTCTGAAGTTGCAATTTCAGGAGCCGAAGTGGTAAAATAATTTAAATTGCCCTCTTTACTTAAAATTGAGACTTTACCATGAATTGACTCAGTAGTTACTCCTGGGTGAAATTAGTTGTTTGGACCCTAAGTAATTTATTAGGCTTTATAGTGCAAAAATGTGGAATTATGGGATGTTAAAGTACCGTTCAATGTTTGTGTGATTGTAGAAAATCACTATTAGTTGCTATGTCTGTAGAGATTGATTAAAAGGTGTGCTGCTTTTCTTTTCCCTTTGAAAGAATCACAACCAAAGACACGCATCATTAATTACCTTAGAGGCTATAAATCAATACAAGGCATTGACGCCATTGAAGCAGCGTAACTGGGACATGTTTTAATGATAAATGTTTAGAGATTCATTAACAAAATCTACTCATTTCTCTGACCTGTAGAATTGCGCGCAACCTTTTAGTCATGCATTAAAAATCGACTAAATAAAAAAGATTTTATTCACAGCTTCCAATGTCGGTTTAAAACCGTACATAAGGTTTTTTTGGTTTTTATATGCAATGTTGTTTTGGTGCGGTACGTTGAGTCATTGGTAAACAGCCTGTTAATCAAAGTTGAAGTCCTGAATTGTCCTTACATTTTGTTTCTGTTTGTTTAAGAAAACTAACACAGTTCCCCTGGCAGAAGTTCAGAAACTAGCAACTTAGACTTGAGCAAAAATATCAATTCATGTGATAAATTAGATTTTCAGAAGTAGCCCACTTTTTTCCAATTTTCTTTTTTAAAAGACTAGTGTTTAAAAACAGGAACATTCTGGCGATTTGGATGCTAGAAATGGTTGGTAGGTAAAGGCTTACACTATAAAATACATAGCTTAAGCTATCAGTAACAACTGCGTCAATCATTGCACAGTGCAGTGGTTGGAGCTTCATATGCAGAAGCGACGGACCTCAACATGGCTGTCCGGAGGTCAACTCCCGTCCTCGGTTCCCTTAACGCATGTCTTCCCTCCTGTCTCTTTGTCCCCTTCCTGTTTTATATTATTGTAAAATAAAAGCCACTAAAGCCAAGAAACAAATTCCAAGATAATTCAACCAATAAATATTTAATCAACAGAAGCAACAGCGGCCTATACAACATTACACAAATGTAAAAGATAGAATATCTTCTTTTCCGTAACAAACATATCCTACCTAACAATACGTACAGATGGACAAACTACACGGATAAGCAGTTATAGACAACAAATTGATGGTTTGTTAAAAAAAGTAAAGGTAAATCCTCTATTTATATACAGTAAAGAGTTGTTCTCTCTTTTTTTGAGTTACCTTAATCTTTATAAATGCGCAAAATTTTGCAAAATTCAGAAAAATTGTATAGGAATTTTTTAAAGGACTATAGTCAATGTTTTAGTGTAAATTACAAGGAAATTTTAGATTTTCCTTTATCACGTCACATATTTTTTTAGGTGTATTACTCAGGTTTAAAGTCATGGTCATCTTTGAATATCTTTACTAGTTTATGTATTGTAACAACATTTGTTCTTCCTTACTGCTTACAAACGCATCAGAGCAACTTAGCAACTCTTTACTTATTCTGACAGCTAAAGGAGGGTTTTCAGTGTCTGCAGCGTTCGCATCAACCTTATCTGCCTGTGTAGTTCGCAGCTTTTATGTTCCCAAACGCATACAAACACATCCACACCTCTGCACACCTCCACATGATCCCATTTCTCTGTCAAAGGCCTCGTCCGTCATATTTACAGAGCAGAACAGCAACTCCACTGAACGTCACTTGACATTCAGGGATAAGAGACAGACGGTCCAATAGCTGAGTGACAGGTGGGTACAAAGGAAGGGAGGAAAGCCACATTGTTAGAGGGAAATGCGAGGGGATATCTGTCTGGTTTTGATGTAAATACTGGATTATTTTATAATTTGCATTATTGTGCACTCTGCAAACACTGAGACTGATTTCATATGGACGAGACTGTAACTTCCATAAAAGGTTGACCTCTCGGTGAGTACGTTGACTTATGGGAAATATAACAACATAACTCCATAACTAAGCAGACACTTAGAGGCTATTAAATGTGTCCGTGACAGAGAAAAGCCAGGGACTGATTAGTCGGACGAAATGCAACCAGACGACACCAACTTATTTAAGTGAATCATTTGAAATCATGCTCTGTGAGAGTAGTTGGCGGGAAATGCTTTGTCAGAGCTGATTGTTTTCAACACCATGCATGTCATTTGTAATATTTAAACATAGAATATTATTTCGCTTTAAGCACCCAGCTTTGTATTCACACAGCAGGTGGTATTTGTTTTCCAGATTGTGCCTATGTTTCACACTCATAAGCATAACTGGTATTACTTTTCTTTTACTCTTGTCCGAATAACTTCCCTAGGTACTTTTAGAAGAAGTTTTTTATCTCTAAAAATAAAATAAGCTGGACAAAAATAGATTCTCAGTGCAGTTTTGAAAGATTTGGGCTTATTGCAGTTCCTGGCAGAAGCATTTCTGTTTATATCCACAAACTTCTGTGCATTTAGCAGTTGTTTTGTGCGATAGCGATTCACGAAGCTGGAAATTGGGCTGCAAAGATGCATAAATACAGCTGCAAATCTTTCAATTTGTCTACCAACTTTGATAATTCTACTTTCAAGATCAGACCAATTGGTGGGATGGAAATAGATCAAGTTTTGCATAGATTACCTATTGGACTTCAGTTTGGACTTTAACAGGGCCATTTCAATACATCTATTTTGTAGCATCTTTTGGGCCTTCTACTGGAATTGTCCTATACTTAGCTCCACTCATTTTCCCAATATTTCTGACCAGCTTTCATGACACTGCTGAAGAAAGGCATCCCCGCAGCATCGTGCTGCCACAGCCGTGTTCAACTGTGGGGTGTGGGGCGTCCAGGCTGACATGATTGTTAGTTTTCCACCAAAGATTTGCCTACAGGCCTAAAGTTCATCTGACAGGAACACCTTCTTCACCTTTTCCTTTGTTCCCTACATTGCTTTCTGCAAACGGTTATTTTCCTTTTTTAATCACTTTCCTTCAACAATGACTTCTCACCGCTCTTCAATGGAGACCAGATTTGGGGAGTCCTAAACCGATATCTCCTCTCAGCGGCGTCTCCCACCTGAGCTGTGGAGCGCTGCAGCTCCTCCAGTGTCACCGCAGGACTTTCTGCTGGTTCTCTAATCAATGCGCCAGTCAGCTCAGGTGTTCTGCAGTGTCTTGGAAGATTTGACCTTTCTATTTTCAAGACATACCCTATTTGCATTTTCAGATGTCGTGTTGATCAATTTTACCTTGATCTGTCTGATGTGTTTCATGTGAATAAGTTCAATTGGTATTTCCTGCTTTTAAGGTGCTTGGACATTATATTCTATTTCCAATAAATCAGGAATTGTTTAACTAAGCTCTTAAACAGAAAGGGTGATTGTTAGAAGCCTAGATATTATTTGAATTTTCTTCTGAAGACTATTTTGTTGCTAAGCCGTGAAGTGACAAATTAAAGTCTGTTCGCTGAGCTACAGGGAGCCAGTGTAAGGACGGTTTTGACAAAATGCTATGTTTATTGCTTGTTTCATAACTGGTGACTATATTTTGTTGTTATAGCGCAAAGCACTTTGAAATGCTTTGTTGCTGAAATGTGCTATGCAATCGAACTTGAGTTGACTTATCTTGATTTCATCAGGTGTAAACCTAACTGAATATTATCAGGACCTTTGTTACCAAAGGAGAATCTGGATCTTTTAATTTTACTGTAAGATCCTTTTACATTTAACCCACAAACTGGTACATCATTGTGTTAAGATTTTTGGCAAATATTTTGCAAGCTGGTTATTTCTTCAGGTCTTAAAGAAAGGGGAAAAGAACTAACATACCATATTAGGTCAATATCATTAAGATATTTATTAAGGATGAAAAAAAAAAAAATGTGTAAGTCAGACCACAAAATAATGCACTGTTCTCAAGATGTTTGATCTCCATTTTCCTGAGATTGCGCTAAGTTGATGCCACAGCCACATCCCCATTACTCCGGGGATTTCGGTGACCCGGGTGAGTAATGGCAGCAGTGCATTAGGAGAGAAAGGGAGAGAGATGTATGATAGCCTGAGTTGTGAGTCAACATCAGAGGCCACAGGCTGACCCCACAGGGGATTACACACTCTGATTTAAGAGCATCTCTCTCCAGCTCCTCTCCTCGCTGCAGCTACCTCCTCGGCACATACAACACCCGCATGATGCAGCATAATGTCCCAGATCACATGCGCTCTCTCTTATCATGCACACACGCACACACACACACTGAGAGCTGTGTGGTTCGTTCTCGTTATACCCTCATTCTTAGCCTCACTCCATCTTCTACTACAGGGCCCAGGCAGAGTAGGATCATATCAGGGTTCGCTTCCTGAAAAAGAGGGAGAGAGATCAGAGCCCCTGCCGTGGTAAGTAAATACAGCCTAATGGCCTCTGATTAATTCTACATTGCTCTCATCGGGCCAGTAAAAAGAGATGTAATGACCTGCATCTCTCTCTCTCTCCTTCCTTCTCCCTCGCTCTCCCCCCCTTCCTCCCCCCCTTCTCTCTTTCTTTCTCAATTTCTCCCTCATTTGCTCAGCTTTTGATTATGAATTAAAAGGGATTGCAAATGGTATGCTGTCGGTTGGCCCCCTGATTGCCATATTTGATTAAGAAATGTCAGTGTGCATGTTTCCCATGCCCGTCTTTTCTTAGCCTTTCTGGTCGGTGTAACATTCACACATCCGCCAGAAACACAATAGCGAACTCAAGATTGAGCAAACTTGCTCTAATCAAACACATTCTTCCGTCTCCAATTTCTCTTTCTTTGCCTCTCTTCGCTCTCTCTCTCTTTTTTCAACACTCGCCGTGTTTTTGTTTTTTTTGTGGCAGCTGTGTGACACGCCAACAAGGGAGAAATCACAGACAATTAAAGAATATTGAAAAAGGCAGGTAGGGAACAGACAAACTACGGGAACAGCTATTAAATATCCACATTGGGGTTTTTATGTTTGTTTTGTGGAAAATGGCTAATCTGTTACTGTGTAATGTGGTCGCTAAAGTTATACAGTGAGATTTTGATAATTGGCTTCCCTTACGCTACATTAGACTTTATATTTATATATTACCTGGGATCGATGGCAGCCTGGGAAGAAAAGTGAAATCTGTTGGTTCAAGAATATGTTCTTTGAGCAGCAAGTTTTTTTTTTTTGTTTTTTTTTTTTTATCTTTAATGGGTTTTTGCTGGTTTTAGCCATGTAATAAAGTGGAGGCCTTCAGCCATGCTGGTTACAAATGGAAATTCACTGAGAAATCGGCCGGTCACTGGAATTGACCGACCAAGGATCTTTGTGGTCCTAATCGGTGATTGGCCAGTTGGAAACTGGCCAATCTTCATCGCAATCAGTGAGAATGCTAACAGGTCACTGTGACCAAATATGTCGTTCAAACTGAAATGTACTTGGGATAAAAAATCAGAATGTATTGTTTATTTCGGACACAAAGTGAATTATGATGTGTTTGCATGCACCAGACTTTATTCAGAATAGACACACAGACAGCAGAGCTGTAAAATTTCCCTTACAAAAGCATAGAAGTTGCTCTTCCGTCTGTGCTGAACATAACAAATGCAGTAGTTTTGTGTCTCCTGAGTCTTGGGTCATCCCCAATTTTGACGTCCAACTTTCAAGACAAATCAGACGCTCCGTATTGCTGCCTTAAGCTAAAACAAGTAGGAAGATGTGAAGTTTGTTCAAAAACTATTTCCAAATGACCCCAGAACCACATACAGGCAAAGTTAAGTGTTTTAAAATGATTAAATAGTTTGTCAGTCAGTTTATATCTGCGTATTATTAGACTCGCCTCTTCTCCACACACAGTGTGACATCACCTCTGTGCCTGACTTAAATAACTCATGACCGACAAAAGACATTTTTATACTTCCAATAAACAAATCAAATAACAATTTAACATATAATAATAAATCAGACATTTATATGGTTTTAGTATTCAATCGGATGAATGCTAAATCCAACTCTTTCACAGCTCTTTTGATCTCTTGATATGATTGCAAACTGATCGTTTTTGACTGCAGCACAAACGCAAAGAACGTTGAGTTGTTGACATAACATATTGTTTTTATCTCAGTAAAAGGATTTCCTTTGTCTTAAGAAGATTTTCATCGCTGTGCTCTAACTCTAAAACAACGTGATTTGTCACCACAGACCTAGATCTGAAAAGTTTCTGCTGCAGTTGAAACCTTTGGCCGTGACTACAGATGTGTGAGGATTTTCCTGATGAAATTCAACTTTCAGCATCGAGGTCTTTGATCTCATTTTCCACTGACATGAGCAGAACACATGGCAGCGCTCGTTCCCATCCCAGGTCCACACAATAAAAGTACCATCACAAACACTTTAACACAAATACATCCATTGGGAATCCTGAAAAGGAGATATGGATAAAATAATGAAAACAACAAAAAAAAAATGCATAGTTGAAACCTTTAGATACACTGCATCTTTACCCTTTTTATCTCCTTATGTAAATCAGATTTTAAATTTCCCATTTTAGGTCAGGTGTGATGACCAAAATTATTTCTACTTTAATTACTAAAATAATGAGAGTTTTTTTTTTTAACTGCTCTATTCCTTTCTTCAGATTTAGAGGTTTACATGGAATAAGGTTACCTTCTCTTGCACTGATGACGATGATGTCACAGCTTTTTAAGCGCTTGATTAATTTGCAAGATTTGACCTAATTAGAATCAGACTTGAATGTATGCGGAGGAAAAACTTCAAGCTCACATCTTCATTGGGTGAAGTTATGAAAATTTTTTTGACAAAATCAGCCAAAAAATTGAGAAGAGAATACTGTCCACCTGACTGGAGCATTAACCTCCACATGTTCATGTGTTTGAATGGCCCAGTCAAAGTCCAGACCTAAATCCATCTGACAATCTGTAGTTAAAAATGTAAGCTGTTGTATCCAGTCACCTTCCATGGAATTTGCTTGAACTTGAACTATCTTATAAAAAATGTGCAAACAGTTTAGTGTCTCAGTGGGAACAGCTGGTATGAAGATATTGTACTGGCTCACAATTTATTTAAAATTTGAAAACTATAAAATAAAACTTCTAAATGCACTGTACCTTGATATCACAGCAGAATCTGAGACTTCAAACTTCATGCAGCCGATCTGTGAATATGATCAGCAGTTTTTCCTTTTTTGTCTACCTCTAGGTTAGGTTTAGATGCTGATTCTTCGGAGAATCTTAAATAATCTGACATGTTTATGCTACGTTTTAGGTGTAAATGTGTCTTCCAACTTCAATTTTGTTCCTGTATTCATCTCATTACCTATTTCCCGACTTCCCTCTCAGCTTAGATGCCTCCAGGCTGGAGCCTTTCTCTCCTGGGATCTTTTCAGGCCTCTAACATCTCCTACGGAGGTCGTCTGGTTTGGCCCTGATACACACGTCTCACAGTCCTACACCTCAATCAAAACCATCCGCACTTGTATTCCACACAGCTTTCATAGTCATACTGACTCAGTCCGTGTCGCCTGCATGCATAAACTTACATATATTTAAGTGAAATGTGCATTCAGTGCAATGCGTCTATTGATCCACGCTTGTGTCCCTGTGGCCGCATTTGCGCATGCATGACCATGTGAACAAATGCACTTTTTTGTGTGAGAGCGCGTGTGTGTGGGTGTGTGTGGGGGGGGGGTGTGCGGGCCTGTGTGATAATGGGTTGCGTCCATCAGCACACAGAGCACGAGGCCTCTGTATCGGGCTGGAGACACTTAATGCCTGTCACAGGGTTAGATCAAGTGTGCACAAACGAGAATTGATTCCTTTGAAAAACAGAATCCAACCAAGGACAGTTTTCCCATTTGCTAAGGTGTACGAATGAGTGAAGAGTGGAGGAAGAAAATGGGAAAAAGAGAGATACAGAGAAAGAGAGAGAGGGTAAAGGAGAGAAATCTGTTGATCTTTTGAGATAAAAAGCTCTATGTTCACGAGCCGCAAAATGGAATGGTGGGCATGAAGTCCAAGGCTGTAAGAGGGGGAGTTTTTGCTTCGCCTCTTTTGTTGTCCTCCCATCTGTCCGTATCAGCAGAGATGGAGGTGAAGGTGACCAAATATCAAGCTCTTTTCAACATTGGCAAGAAATCAGCTTCCTCTTAGACTACGGAAGATTCAAATCCAAAAGCTTTCAATGCTCCTTTCTCACATTATTCCACTTACAATACAAAACTTGAGTGTGGAACTTTATTAAACACTTTATCGTGTGGAAAGAATTTACACAGAGACATGCGCTGGTATTTAACCACATCTGTGTCAATGCTTTGTAGAACAACCTCATCTACTTTCCATGATTGCCCCTGGATGTCTTCTGGGTTCTGTCTCTACTAAATGCTAATTTTTTGCCAGTTGTTCTTTGTGAGTTAGCTAAAACTAAGCAAGGCTTCTACAAACAGCACTTTTCAAATATTGCTCTGCACCGGGGCTGCTGTGCTGCTAAAAAAGCGAACCTCCAGTTTCAAGTCTTTTGCAGCCTCTAATGGGTTTCCTTCCAGGACAGAAGTGCGTTTAGCTCCGTTCATCTTCCCATCGACTCTGACTAGCTTGTCTTTACCGCTGACAAAAAACAAAAACAAAACAGCATTCCCACAGTATCCCCACATTTGCAGCCTTGGGTAATACCGCTTAAAGTTTTAAGTGGTGCTGTTGGGATAATATAAACATGGCAATAAGAACTACTTATTACTTTTTTTTTGTTAACTTCATGACTGTGACTGCATGACAACACAATCATTGCCCCACAAACACAAATACAAATAACATTCCCCTTGGTAATGCGCTTCTTTAGGACCTAAGTCGCAAAGAAAGCGTGATTTGCATCAATATTCTGCACATAATAACTGCATTTAAATATATCTCTTAAGAGAAATGGAGAAAACTGTATTAAAAAAAACCCACATAATACAGACAGTTGTGGAGGTTTTTAAACATCATGTACGGGAATCTTTTGGGACGGCGATAAATCAAAATTCTTATCAGGACAAAAACTTTTATCACAATAAATCATAAACAATACAATAAATGCCCACCCCATGTCCTCTGACTGTTACCTTCCCTGGGCATCCTGTCATTTGAGATTAGACAACTTAGACATTATTTCTTAATTAGGTAACTTTCAGAGACAAACAGTGGCACTGAATCCTGTTCGTTGGTAAACTTTAACTAGAAAGCGAAAAACTTACTGAGATAATAAAAAATAAAAAAAAAATTGAATTTACAAGAGTGTCCTGGGCAATATGACAGCATAACAAGATAAAAACAAGACAATTTCAGTTTTGCTTAAGGATAGCAGAGTAAAGGTGGTGGAATACAAACACAAACTTGCACTCTTTGCTGATCTATCTCATAAAATCCCAGTGTAATTCATTTCTGTTTGCAAGATGAAACTGTCACATTATTTTAATTGATTAGATTTATGATTAAGTCAATAAATATTTTTCTTTTCTTTTACTTTGTATTATCAAATATGTCAAAGTGTGTAAAAGTTTAATCTGTGGGAATACTTTTACAAGGCACTGGATACAACTTCCCGAGGCTTAGGGTCAACACATAGAAGCAGAGACCATTAGTAAAAGGACAGCACAGGATCCACTGCGCTCTTTTTTTTTTTTTTGGCAGGTGGCCCCTTTCGCATTATATTCTTGACTTGCCTCCAGGAGGGCCAAATGACCCTCCCCTAGGAGGAGGAAATGGGGGTGAGGGGGAAATGGGGGCACAGTGCAACGATGCGCCCTAAAAGCCACAGAGGAGCCGGCCAGGAAGAGAGAGAGAGCGTACCATGTCTCCCACTAGAGAGACAAGCGAGAAGGAGCTCTTTTTCTCAAGACTCTTCATGTGCCCATCTCCCTCTCACTTCAACCTCTCTCTTCTTCTTCGAGTCACTTCTCCACCTCCACCCATCCTCCCGTTTCTTACTCCCCTGTCCTCCGGAGCAGGTTGGTAATTGTCCCGCGCAGCAGCGCGGTTTTCCATTAACTTAAGTATGTACAAGGAGCCGATCTCTAACTGAGCTAAATGTGGATTTAGTTGTGCTTTCGAGCTCCATCACAGGGAGGAAGTGGGGTCCTCAGGGGCTGCCGGGGAAGTGCGGTGTACGTCGAAATTCCCCAAGAATTTCCCAACAGGTTTATTAGCCACATCCAAAACAAACCCAGAGCCCACACCCATCTACGCCTTCTTTTCCTGAAAGATGGGGAGCGGATCCATAAACAAAATCAGCGGGTACAGTAAGGTCCCTAATCAAGGCAATCAGGGCTGTTTTCAGTGGTGTACAGCACAGCCGCAGCGCTGGTCTCATCTTTGTCTGCGCTTTAATTACTTGCTTTTGCGTTTTGATGGAGGGGGGTGACGGGGTGATTGTGCCTTATCACCTATCTCCAAGGATAAAAGACTACCCAATTACTTTGTTTGGATGCTAATGATTGCATTTCATTAGTAGCCGCTCTTAGCCCTCCTCACCCAGTAAATGAATGAATATGCAGTAATTTCAATTATTGAAATTATGAAAATTGCTTTTAAAAAGACGGCACGGGTATCATCAGCTTTCCACTGTGACATAATGCCATTTTAATTTCTATAATAGTTTTAATTGTCAGTGTGCCCGCTGTGCATTAATCATTTAATTGTATTGTCTTTTTCCGCGCCAAACACCTACACGCCCCCGAACACCCACTCGCTTTCCCGCCCCAGCTTTGAAAATACAAATCCCAATCAGCACTACCATCTTGAGAGTGATGAGCCACGGAGAAGACAAAACTAAGTTGATTCGAAGTTTGGCGATGGTGGCCAAAAGTTCTTCTTTGTTGGAGAGTTTTATGGAGGGGAAAGGAGATCTGAAGATGTGACCTTGGAGATCCCTGACATGCTTGCTGAGAACTTCATAAGAAAATGGAAGAAGCTAAAAAAAAAAAAAAGGTAATTAAGGAAACATGAGACGGTTGTTTTAGTTCAGATTTCAATTGCAGATTGATTCTAACATAAAGGTTGGATATAATTTAAGATAAAATATTAACAGTGCAGCGCTCCATACTTTAAGCACTTTGAACATTCATGGTTTGAAAAAAACGCTTTGCTACCTAAAAGAAAGTTTCTTTTTGTCTCAGAAAATAAATGACATCTATTTCTTTTATTTTTATTTGTCTAAAAATATATTTTAATAGATACCAAATCACCATAACATGAATCGGTGTCATAAACAGGGTAGATAACTCCAAAGAAAACTGTAAAGGTAAGCAGAAGTTTTGTCTAGGTACATTTTAATTAATATTTTTACAGCAAAGTTGTGAAAATTTAGCAGCTCAAAGTGAACAAATTAGTTAAATTTCATGGAGTTTTTCAAATGTACTTAAACTTAAATGTTCAAATCATTTAACTCAATATTGTCAATCAATATAAGTAGGGTCAAAGTTATGTTTTGTGTTTTAAGACTTTAAGCACAACAGGCAGACAATTTATATTTCAATATTCAAACAGAAGTACAAAACATCTGCTCGATCAACAGTTAATAAAAACAGGGCAATATTATGTGTATAAAATATCTTGTTCTAGTCATCTTCTAAACATACATTATCATCCATAAGCTGGGATCAATCAATACCAGCTGGCTGTAGTCATATGTGCTTGCAAACAAAAAGTACAAATTCAGAGAACAGACACATAACTGATCTGTTATTCGGTCATAAAGTGTCACAGAAACCTTAATAAACATTTAAAAATATGTTTAAATCCATTTTAAAATCCATGGCAGCCTCAGGATGAAGAAGTCTAGCTGGCGAGAAAGTTTGACTAGAGTTAGCGCTGTCGCTAAGCTAGCTGGAAATGTTCAAATCCTGTTCCAGTACAGAAACTTTCTGCTAAGTGTATGACAGTTCTCAGGTTTCACTACATTAATATATTAATTCGTAACACAACCCAAATAGATATGCGTATCTCCTACCATTTTCTACTGGACACCAAACAAGGCTAACAGTTTACCAAACAACATATTCAGCTAAATTCTAATCAAATTCTTCAGGGCAGATTTGTTGTTAAAGAAAACAATTGATCTTGGATTCAAACCATTGCTGAACATTACATTACACGCAATGTATTTAAATTTTAAAAAATTGTAATTGCTAATATTATCACCCTCCTAAATTCACTTTTACAGTGTGTTTCTAGTTCCACTGCACAATATTGTGTAATCTCCTTTGTTAGCAGGCAGTGTGAGTGCTATTTATCAGAATATACTGTTTTAAGGAAGTGGAGTCCAGCTTTCTGGTGTAAAAAGATAGAACTTTATACACAATGTGGGTCTCTGCCTAAAATTTTCACTTTCACCTGCCTTTGTAGAAGCATTTAAATATGAAAACCTAAGTTAAGTGCATCCAGCAATCACCCAAATAGTTATTATGACAGTTTATTATCTGCTGTGTGTTTCTGAACTGTGAGCTAAAGCATAATTAGAGGCAAAATAATAAACAACAACCATGAGAAGAAGCTCTCAGTTGTCTCCTGAAGAGCTTCTGCAAAAACGTTGCTAAGTTTTTTTTAGTCCCAAATCGTTTTCTCAAACTCGTGTCATGAAAATCAGCTCAGACGCCTCAGCAGTGAACTTCGGAAGGTAAAACTGACAGCTGGGACATTCTCAATTTTCAATGATATTTCTGCCTCTGTGTTTTGAAAAGAGTAAAATTGTGAGTTAAGGATGACAAATGTACACACACATCAGTGTTTTTAGGATTTCCCTTGGATGGAAAGTAGCCCAGTACAAATCAAGATGGCATAAGACATACATTAAAATGGTAAAGTAGCCCTGCACTATCGTGTTAGAAATCTTTAACAGGCTGTTGCTTAATGCATTGACTGTGTGTGCTGCTAGTTAAAATGGCACTACAGATCTACTTGAGATCAGCTGGTGAGAAAAAACATGACCTTTTCTCCACAAACTTGAAGCTGTTTCCTTAAAGTAAAAGTTGGAAGCAAAGATATAAATATTGCTAATATGATTTTATTTGTTTTTAGGTAGATAAACCCTGATTTTGCATATACTTTACGTCTTAGTTCGAACTCTGTATCAACCTGAGCTACAGAGCCATTCCAGGATGTGTTTTTTTTTCCTAACATTGATACTTTGACGAAAAGCAATGTCTCCAGTAATTGTTTAAAACATTACATTTTTACCACAATACACAAAAATACAGACTTGGTCTTTATTTTGGAAGAACCAGCCTCGACTCCGTGCACGATGGTTAGTAATGGTAGCTAACGCTCAGGCCCGGCCCAAGCCGATTTCCTTAATTTTGGGGGATCGTGATTGGCCGATACTTACACGTGAAGCTGATCTTATCCCCTGATCTTATCTTCGTCAGCAAAGTTTAAAAATCAGCCTCTGTCCTCTTCTGCTCTGCAGGGAGAGGTTTGACTGACAGACCGGCCCACCAGGTCAGGTCTGAACGTTTACAGTTAACAATATTCACCCCACTGTTGCCAACCGAGTGACTTTCTTGCTATATATAGCGACATTTCAGACAAAAAAAAATTTATATCAGCCAAACTCAAAATCGGCAGGTCAGGCTTTTTAAAGATCGGTAACCAGGGATCAGCCAGAAAACTGCAATCGGTGCAGCCCAACTTAAGATGGAATATATACACACATATTCATGACATTCTCTTAAGCGTAACTTAAATTTATTTCTCTTAAGTTTTACTCCAATAGCTAAAACCGTAATTTACACCAGGTGAGTCTTTCTCCTGACGTAAAACATTTTGCTAGACAATGTCAAACATTGAGAAGTTTTAATTATTGTGATCAAACACGGCGTTTTGAAGCCAAAAATACCTCAGAAATATACAGAAACAACCACGAGAATCAACTCATTTAAAGTTAAAACTCAGTTTCACACAAACACAAAGTCCTTAGCATAAATGTTTGGCTCCAGGTCGCTATCAAGCTAATTTTCTGTTAGCTGCTTTACAAATCTTTTACATTACATTACCGAGTTACATGAAAACAAACGTTTATCTTTGCTTTTTTTCCTATTCTTCCTCTTTCTTTTCTCTCTCCTTGAAGGACAAGTCTTTTTTGAGACATTGTTTTGCTAACTTAACTTCTGACCGGAGCTTTGGACGTTTGGATGCTCTGCACTTGATCATGATACCGGCGAAGCGTGCGGTACCTACTGTGGCCACCAGGGGCCCCCAAGAGCAATTTATTTTTTATCCATAAAATAATTATTTCCACATACATCAAATATATGTTACTGTAAAAACAAATCACTTCATAGTGAAATTGTGTGTTTTTGATATTATAATGACATAGAAATTATTACTAAAAAAAAATAAAAATCAGCTCCACTGAGGGGCCCCTTACTGGCCTTGGGATCCTAAGAGGATGCTTAGTTTGCTTATACCTTGGGCTGGCCCTGCTAATGCTAACAGCTTAGCGTTAGCTAAGTCCAACAGGAGTGAAGACCTAGGTGGGCTTTGAAAATCTCAAAAACATCATGGTGATTTATCCATCCATCCTTGGTAATTTTAGGTGATAAATGTCTCCATAACAAAGTGAGGATTGAAGTTGTGCTCCATCAATAATCTTCCTGCGTGCAACATGTACTAAGTGTGGTTCATTTAAACCCTTTCTGGTCATTGTAGCTGAAGAAAATGTAGTCAACATCACAGCAGTTTAGTTGAAAGCTGTTTTATAGATCTTTAAATCATCTTACTTTTCTGTGAAACGTTTTCACTCCACTGTCGCCAAATGCTTGCATAGTATGTACTGTAGGTTTGTTACAAAATCAGAGACTACTAATTGACATAATATATGGAATTTGGCTGGTTTTATCAAGTCATAACTCTTTTTTCTTCTTGTAGTAAATTGAGTTGACATTTGTTGTGAATTAGCTTAAATTTGTTTTTGCACGTTCCACTTCGGTATCTGTTTCAGAGAGGAAGGTCTTTGGTGGCGCACCAACTAGCTCCATATCCCATGTAAATATTCATCAGCTTCTATGTAAACAACCATCCAGTGCAAACAGTTCACATACTCCCGAAATAGTGTTTGTGTAAACCGCTGTGACATTTTTTCAAACCGGTGTTATAGCAGCTGTTATGGGAGCATAAGAAGGTCAAGAAGAAAGAAAGCACCAAGATTGTGTGAAGAGAGAACCTAAATGTGATGACAGCAAGTGGAAGCCGGGAAAGTACTCTTAAAAAAGGGACGGATTTACAAAAGACTTACCCTTCTCTGGTTTGAATCACACAATATAATTCTGTGGTAAGAAGCCAATTCTTTTTTTTCTTTCTTTGCTCCAGGCCGTGACATTTTGCCAACTTGTTATCACCCTATCGGGGTCAAGAAGTCTCTTATCATAGTCTGAACAAACAAGCTTGTTCTGTTTTATTCAGCCACATGAGGACGAAGTACTTGGTTACAGACTGTCTGTGGCGCACTGAAGGCACCATGGTCCAAGGCTGGCCTTCGTCCAGTTCCTACACAATTGTGCCACCTTCTGGAGTAAATGGTAAAATATAGCAGGAACAAGGAGGAATTCAGAAGCCACTCAAGCCAAGAGTTTCTTTGTGCCGTAAGTCCCTTCTTTATGTTTCTGTGTTCCTATTGGTTGAATGCAAGAGAGCAGAGGAAGACAAGGTCACCTTTAACCAGATTTTTTTTTTTTTTTTGTTGGTCTGTGAGGAAAACTCTCTTTTATGTTAGAGAGGAATTTTATACATTACCAGGTGAAGTTAGCAGATCCGTACGTGGATATTTGAAGGCTGTAAACTTCAGAAAGATGAATCCAGTTTTATTAACAAATCATTTTTAATTTATACCAGAGAGTATCAGCTCAATTAAATAGTCTAATTACATTTTTAGCATTACTTTATATGGTGGCCTCAGCTATCCTCCTGTTTTCCCAGGACAGACGTCTCCCTGCTTCTATTTCATCTCCATTGAGGCTCGCAGAGCCGTCACAGAAAGGCTGTGGTGTTTGCCTGCATGTTGTTGGTGCACTAGTGAAGCGAGGGTGTACACAGACTCATATTTGGGGGCTGGGGGACGAAAAGAGAAGATTGGGGAGTGATTCAATCGCTACACAAATGGATTTGGCTAATAGAGGCAGCCTCTGATCCTGACTGGTACACAGCTGGAGCCCCCCTAATTGGAGAGGGTGAAGAGTGGAGAAGAGAGTGGATAGGGAGAAAGAGAGAATATGCCCCCCGGAGAAAATGCACCTCCGCTGCATCACTGCTGGGCTGACGTGGCTCACGGCAAACGTTTGTGTCCAAGGAAAAGGAAACCGTTTAAAAAAAAAAAAAAAAAACTACGGCATGTGGAGGCTCATCATAACTCATTGTTAATATTCTCACCCCTGAAAGCAGCTTTGTGTAATCATTTCTGGTATTCTAAATATCTGATGAAGGGTGGTCTAAGAGCAAAAAGTGGCCCACTTCACCGCATTGAGGACCATTAGAGAAATGCTATAACTATTTATCAGCGCTGAGTACTCGGCCCTTTTTTCTAAATTGGAGTCGTCGTAAAATGTTTCCCTGAACTAGTTTGAGGTAAAAATGCAAAGCAGGCAGAGAAGAGTGAAATTACTCCTTCTAACAGGAGTGAAAGTCAAATTCCTCAAGTCTTTTTCATTTTTGTGACATAATACTCGTCCCAGATTTTGTATTTATTTCTGCATAGCTTTTGATGTGCCAGTAAAAATGGAAAAATTGGCCAGTTTGAGTATTTGGGGGTTGAATGTGAATTTGTCCGGTATTTACCCTCTTTGCCACTGACTCCCATTCATAATGCATTTTCTGAGTACACTGCTATTGCAGTTGTTTTTTTTGTCATTCATTGATCTTCTAATCATTTCACATGTTCATGTTGCGTTGTCCAACGAGGTGAAAAATATTTCATCTGCCAAACATAAGGGATGGGAATTAAACAACTTTTCAATGGCTTTTCATAAAATATGAAAATAGTCCAGAATCAATGCCCATTTTTGACACTAGCAAATTGAAAAATATTTCCAAATTTGCTAATGTGGAATGGGACAAAATAAAATCTGCCAAACAAGGACTTTGATTGCTAGGACTGGCATTTAAGGAGTTAAAAAAAAAAAAATCTTGAGAATGTATGAATATGTGTTGTGTATGTTGAAATATATAGTGGTATTTATATATATAAAAAATACACGATTGTACACTGTTTCCATGGCAAACGTGAAGTCTTTTGTTTGCAAAGATGAATCTCAGTGTGTTATAACCTGAAATCATAACTTTCATTTCCCATGTAAATGATGACCAGCATCTGTGTAAATTATACCCACATGCAGATGTGACGTCAACTAACGGTTCAATGGGGAACACTGATATAAGCCGCTATGACAGTTCTAAGATTGGAGTTATTCTAGTTTGGTAGAAGTTTGCTGTGGTCTAGCCTCATTAGCTTCAACCAAACTAACCTGAATACAGAAAATGAAAATACCAAGAGAGATATCTACTGTACAAGGTACTAACGACTTAGAACCTTTTAACAGAATCGTGGCTAAAAAAAAATTGCGAAACGTCACTTCAAAAGAAAAGAAAAAAAAGGGTGTGTTTTATTTTGACAGCTGTTGTAGCTCTCTAGTGACAGAGCATACCTGCATTTTTTTGTATTTTTCTTTTAAGCTACGTTCTGTAGTAGTGACACCACAGAGGAAAACATCGGGAAAGCATCGCACCTAAAGGAACGTGTTTATTTTAAAGAATTCTTTACATTTCGTGTAGAAAATGTGATTGGATTTTCTAGGAACGAGATCATTTTACAACGACGCACAGGGACCTCACCACTCTTCCTTTCGCGTAAGGAGTAAATGTGGCGAGATTTAAATAAAAGTGTACGTGTGCACTGGGAGGGGGGAGAGGGGAGCCGACTGGACAGAGTGCAGAGTGAGAGAGCTCTCGTGTGTGTTTTAAAAGTAGGAGGTCTCTTCCAATTGCCGCAAAACACAAAGAGCTGCAGAGGGAGACCTCAGCAGGGGGGCTCTTAGCAAGGCCATCAGCTCACAGGGAAAGGGCAGAGGAAGGGCTCACATGCAGGAAACAGCCTGTAAAGGAGACGGATTTCACTCACACGATCTTGCACTTACATCCTCATGAGGACATTTAATTGTCCTTCATATAAATCCAGCCACTCTATGAAGAGGTTTGATAGAGAACATCCGTGGGCAACCAGTAAGACTGAGGAAGAGGTGTAGAGAATACGCTAACTAGATGTGCACTCTATAAAATATGTCCTGACCTGAAAAGTTGGAAGAAGTAACCTCGTTTGGAATGAGAGGTAGAGAAAAGTCCGATTTTGAAATTGTGGCAAGTATGAAGAGGTCACAGCAAAATTGAGAGAAAAGGAGAGGAAGACTGCATGCAAAACGCTGAAGCTGGTCAGAGTTGATGGGAGCATGGACTGAGCTAAAAAAGAAAACGACCACAGGCAGAAATGTGTTGGGTGGCCTTAATGTGAAACCAGAGCTCAGTTCAGACGTAAATCCATCTAAACATTTGAGGCAGGGGTTGGAAATTAATGCTCGGGAGTCAAAAGTTGAATAAAAATGCTCAAAACATTTCAAATCTTGCACATTTCAGCAACAAGGCAGTTCAAAGTGCTTTACATCATAAAAACATACTACTGTCACCAGTCATGAAACAAGCAATAAACTTTACATTTTGTCAAATGCCACGATGAAAGTCGACATCACATATATATTGTAGATCAACGTTCCAGTTATGAATCAAAAGCAGATCTAACAGAAGGGTTGAAGTTTTCTGGAAGTTTGCTCCAGATTAGTGGAGCATAAAAACTGAATGCTGTTTCTCCATGTTTAGTTCTGGCTCTAGGGATGCAGAGTTATGTACTACTTTGTGTTGGTCAAGTCTCAACCCTAAAGCAAACATAGAAAACAATATGTAGCATAAGCTTCAAATATGCCTTTATTTTGCTGAAACTAGTCCGAAAGACAGATTAAAAGTACAAATGCATCCTCAAATTTTGCCCGTATTCACTAAGGGCAAGAAAACAAAAAACAAGGGACAACTCTGACACTCTTTTGTTTTGTAAATGCACACCTTCACATTCTGCCGAATAACACATAAAGACAGTATTTATGTCAATAGAGGAAAGGGAATAATTGGCTTCGCGCTCCTTGCACTCTACAGCCGATAATCCCCGATCATCAACATGTTAATGTACAAACACAGACAAATCGTCAGATCCTGCGGGTACACGTACGCACAGAAGCGAGCCAACCATCCCTCCCACCGTGTTTCCTTTGTGCGGACCATTGTAACAGTTTTGTCTGAGCCATATGGGCTGGTTAAGGGATGTGGACCCCCAGCAGCTGAGGCTTTGTCCTCGTGTCACTCAGGTCACTGGGATTGTGTTCCCTGCTAATTCCTTCTTTCAGGGACTACAGATCAGAGTCTATAATGATCTGGGCAACCTAGGACAAGGATTACTGCTGCTACCAGACATCAACAGGCCTGTGTGTGTGGGTGCGTATGTGTGTGTGGGAAGGGGGTAAAAAACGGTAGACGATAGAGAGAGATGACATCTTAGATGAAACACTGTTGCTGCTGCTCTCTCAGCAGGAATCAATTGATTCCCTCCTCTTGCTAGAAACCCACCCACCGCACCGATATGGATCCTCCCCACCTCCCAAACACACACACACGCACGCACACACACACACGCTCCGAGTTTTCCACCTCATTTCTTCCAATCCAGTTTAGTCAAACAGTATTAGCAGAGAAAGTGAAGGCAGTGAAGGGAACATAATGGCTTCTGTTGTCTTCCCTGACCTCTATTGTTGCCGTGTGGTTTACAGATTACAAAGTGATTTCTGCTTTTTTCTTTTTCCCCTCCACACCTTTTTACCATCTATTATGTAACAGTATTTTAACATGGCAAAGTGAAACGTTTTGCAGACCCTTAGGATTTTTATCTCAGTAGAAACTGTGACAGATTTCTTTCAACGAAAAATCTGCTCCAGAGGCCGCACGTGTTTTAATTTCACAGTGTATCCACTGCTTTATTTTATTTCAATTTGTGAGATTAAGTCCGTCTGATTATTTTTTGTAAGTGAAACATTTCTTCACTAAAATTCTTGTGATTCATGTAATTTCTTTCTCAGTATTAATCAGCTTTAAGCTCATGAAACTTGTGTTGTCTTCTTATTGTTCAACCTTCTTTAAAGCTGCAATATGTAACTTTTCTAAAAAAAAAAAAAAAAACATTTAGAAAAGTTTTTACTATTAAAACTATCACTCTTGTGACAGTATGATATGATACAATCTGTGAAAAAAAATCAAGCTCCTCTGCCTTCTCCCAGTGTACACAGAGGTAACTATGACCAACCAATCAGAGCCAGGAGGAGGGTCTCAGCACTGTCAATCACCCTATGTGTTGCTCTCTAGCTTCTTTTTGATAGCACAGCCTGTGCTATCAGCATAGTTTAGTCAGCATAGCCACTGATAACAGTGGATAAACAGTTTTTCTGTAATAGTAAGTTGTTTCTGAGCTGAGCTGCATGTACACGAGTTGATTGACAGCGCTAAGACCCTCCTCCTGACTCTGATTGGTTGTTTTTTGGCCGAGAGCAGTGTCTTTCTTCAGACGCCAATGTTAGCTCAAGGACCAGGTGGAGGAGATTGATCTTTTCACAAATAATCTGTCTCAAACAGCAGGTGGCGACGAAACCCCGGATTTTCTGTCGCATTTACCTCTGGACTCTAGTTGGAGCGTCCCAAAGCATTAATATTCCTCTCAAGAAGTCAGTCTTTTATTTTGCAGAAGCCTGAAGGTTTGAGGTCATAACTTACTGGTATTTGGAAATGTTCACTTTTTTTATCCAGAAACTTTTAAAAGAGTGCATGTTTTCCAGGCACATAGTGCCATTCGATAGCACAATCAAGTAACTAGGTGATCTTCACTTGCAACAAAAATATGTCAAATATGACCAATATGTTGATGTCTGGTAGCCTTTGTTACTTAACGCCTTGAAATTGGGCCTCTGTCTCTTTAAGAACTCCCGCTCCTTCTGAAACTTTGCAGAACTCCGCAGACAGCACTTGGTCCATCCAGGTGTTTTGCTCAATGAATGGTTGCCATGGGAGATTAAAGGATTTCTCAAACATGCATGAAAGAATCAAGGCAACGCTCCAGGCATGGTGTTGATGAGGGAATGACATTGTAACATGACATAGAGCTCAAAAAAGTCGACTTTACATTATACTGCCTCTTTAACTTTAAACTTTTAAATGATTTAGGGTTACAAATTGACAGTAATAATACCATTTAGTCGTTTCTCAAGACTGTAACTAAAATGTAAATACGAGGGGAGTAGAAGCGACAGCATTTGTATTGGCTTACTGAATTAATAGAACTTTTCTTACAACATGAGATGCTTTACGTGAAGAACTTTTTCTCTTGTGCTCCTCTGCTTAAAGCCCATAAAATAAAAAAATACTGCAAATAAGATATGACACAAAATATAGCATGAATGAAATGAAAGTCAGTCCTTTCAAACACAAACTGCAACTTTCACTGAGATCAAGAGCAGGAAATCCAGAGTAGATGAAAGGCTTGTTGCAACAAGAGCCTTTCTGTTCTTTTCAGAAAGAAAAAAAAACAACAAAAAAAACCAACATTGTCGCCGTACGGGACTTTAGCAAACAGCGCTGGTCTCTCTCACCGCCAGGAGATTGATAAGACAAGCTTACTAATTAGATCTTCAGAAGAAAGACGTCTGCGTCCTAAATGAAGGCTACGAAAGCTCATGTAGGCCAAAAAAAATAAAAAAATGGAGCGTTGCTGAAAAGAACTACTTTTAATGGAGCAGCTGAAAGAAAAAAACAATTTGGTTCTTTTCCACTTCCACTTTTAATTTTCTGCCCTCGTTTGTTTTTGTTGACATTGCTCCAGAGTTGAGCCTCTTCCTTCTTCCCTCTTGTGAAAGGGACTTGCATTGTAATTCATTCTCTCAAGGACCGGTCCCCATGCAAGGCCAGCCCATAATAGGGGCGAACCATTTACCCGGCAGTTTTATTTGTGTTTTCTCTCTCTCTATCTCCCTCTTTTCCTTTCCCTCTCGGCTTCGACCAGATCACGGTTGCTGTGAGATGACAGCTGTCTCCGATGCATTAGCATTGCAAATTAATTCATTAATGGAGGTGGGGCTCAGGGGGAACCTCAGCCACAGGCCTTCAGCCTCGTTTAGGACAGAATGGGTCGAGTCCTGGCCAGGTGCTTTTGAGAAACTGTGAGATTGAGGGGCAGCTGACAGGCCAGATTTTTATTCTATTTTATTTTATTTTATTTTTGTCATTGCATTGTTTTGGTCTTACCCCTTCAGACTTCACAGATTACAGATTTTTCTTGTATTTAGGCAAGAATAAAATAAAAAACAAAACATAGTTTTTAGAGAGCTTTTCAAATGTCCTGCGTCCGCCGATTAGCGCATATTTTTCTTTGTAATATTTTAGTTTATTTAAATCGTGTTGATTCACAACAAATGTCATGAACATATCCAGTTCATTCATAGACCTGTGTAATAATTTTTGATCCAATCATATGTCTTATATCCAATTATTATTATTATTATAATGGATCCAAAGACTTTCTTGTCTCATGAGAGTTAGCTTGTAATCATTTTATTCATGTAGCGTCACTTATTTGTCGGTTTTGTAGCACAGTACGTTGAACAGACATATAAATATCACAACATGGTTTTCATTACAAATTTCTGGTGATTTCTGAATCGGTACTGATTTATTTTATTAAATTGAGACAAGAAGTAGGACTAAATAAGTGTTCACTTCTTTTCAAACAGAAACATGATGGTAAATTAGTTTGTTCTTGGTTATGTATGCACATGTTTTCTCTTGTCCTGCATTTTGCTTGTTTAAAATGAAATGGAAAGAAACGTTGGTAGCCGACCAGTGTAGCGACTACTATGGTTTTGGTCTTTTTTTTAAACAAAAGGCCTCTCTTACTGAAGGTTCTTTTCCCCCAAATGTATGACAAGGACCTCATACCTATGTTAAACAAAAACATTTTAAAGTTATAGTTTGGGGTCAAAATTTGTGCCACCATGAAATTGTTTTGGCTTTAAGATGAAGCTACTTAAGACAACCTTCCCTTTTCTTTGAGGCTGGTTACCAGAGGTTAAAATGTCACTACAGTTGAGCAAACTGATGCTCTTTCCTCAGACACAGGGAAGCAAGGTTAACTTTTCCTGGTTTCCAGGTGTTGGAAATTATACTTTTTTTTTTTTTTGTAGAGGTTTTTAACAGACTAATGGCGATCATTAAGTTGCCGATTTTTCACAGTTTCTTGAGTGTGATGCTGGCCACCAGGTTATTTATTCAGCATTTTTCTTAGGTTAGGCACTTAATCAATGCATCATTATTGAGCCTTATTCACAAAAACGCGGCACAAAAAGGTCGCTGCAGAGATTGTGTGTAAAGAGCCTCGGCTACAGAGGGGATCAGTGTTTACGTTTGCCCTGTAAGTAGTGCAGTTATTAAAAAGATGAATTGATTACCACAACTCCTCAAGCTTGTCACTCACACTGTCATCTATGTCCAAAATGTGTCAACCTGCCAAGGCCAAATCCTGTTAATGTCGTCTGTATAATACAGCAATCGGAGAAGGTGATTATCCCAGACCCCTGCAAAGATGGATCGTCATGGTAACCAGTGAGCCCTCAAGCTTCGCGCTTCCTCAGAGGCGCGCGGAGACGTGAATCCGTCGCCAGCGGAACAAAAATCTGAGAGCGGAGCCGGGTCGGGCAGAGGTAGCTGCCGGAAAACTGTTTCTGAGACTTGGAGGGGAGGGGGGGAGGGGGGGGGTTTAACGTGGATTTCAGTCGGACCGTGATCATTAGACGCCATCCATGAGGGAAAACGGGAGGGAAAAGTTAAAAGCACTGTATAATCCAGTCTCAGGTTATGCTACTCTGTATTTCTGACACCAGCGATGTGAATGGAGATTGTAGTTTAATTAAAAACATTGTTTACACAGCGACTTTGCACGAGATTTTCCAAATGTCTCCAAAAACATTGCAGTCGTAAAGACCAGCAGAGAGTTAAACGTTTGATGCACAATCACAAAGAGAAGCAAAATATATGATTACTTTTTCTCTAAATGTCATTAGTTCTGCATTTTGGAAGTATGTTTTTAGTCCCATAACGCAAATTATTCCAGTTATGTTTGTTTTCCTAGCTCTTATAACATTTTTTCTTGTCACCAGAATTTTCTTGCTTATGGGTCAAAAGCATGTCGGAGTTTAGAATCCTGCTCTTTATTGAGTTTTCTTAACGTTCACAATTTCTCTACCTGTTGCTTGTTTGCTTTGGTTCGCTTCTTTTATTCATTATCTGTAACATGCTCAAAAAAGACTCAAAGACATTGAGTCTTTTTTATATCTCTTCAAATGAAAGGAGCTTCAGTTTCTTTTCAAATCAAATTATTTACAGTCCAGGCAAAACCTTCCACCTCTACAAGCATATGCTTTGCATGTAGTGAAGCGGCAAAATTATACTATCTTCGAATTTAAATTTCATTATTAATTCAGCTTAGCGGGAAATAACCCGGAGGTTTTTGTACAGGATATGTTCTATAAAATGAGCAACAAGTGATCATTAACCAACACTAAACAACACTAAACTTCATACTGATGGTAAAAAAAAATGGCAGAGGATAAAGAAGTTGTGGAATGTGTTCACTACCAGATTTGTAGAGTCAAGTCACAGTAACCAGTTTCACAGCAAGAAGTAGGCGACAAGATCTAAAAAGAAAAAAAGTAACACCCACTGATCTTCTGAGTCTTTACAAAGTTTATTTTTATGACCAGTGGATTCCAGCAGACCGCAGTGAGTCACTGTCCGCTCTAAAGTGAAACGGTACACTTTTGACTGGAACTGTAAATGATGTCGGTGAAGCATAGGAAAGACAATTGTTTGCATTTCACCAACAAATTTCCCAATTTATCTGTAAGCTAATATAGTAACCCATTTTCATCCGTACGTTTACTCAGATTCTTTTCTCCTCCTGGAAGGATTTTTTTTTTGTAAAGCCCATATTCTTACAGTGTCGAATTGGTATATTTTCCTTACGTAAATGACCTGAATGACTTCAGCTTTACCTGACAGAAATACGTCGTATGGCATTTCTTCTGGAGTAAAGAAAAAGGGATGGAGAGAGGAAGGACCGCTGTCTGGGTCCTTTACAAATCCTAGAGTGGCCATCCTCCTACTGCCAGTCCTTGCACAGGGCCACAATTAAATTCTTCACCCACTTATTCTTCTCCTCTTTTCTGTCTCTTGAGGAGACACCTCTCTTGAGAAACCACTGAGGCTGCTTTTTAAAGGTCCCAGTGTGGCAGGGTGACAGAAGACACCACTCTCTGTCTTTTCTCTCATTTGGAAAGACCACGCAACGTTGAAAAGGGGGTTCTCAGCTCCCTTCCCAGAGAGCCCCGCTGCTCCTGCCCCCTCACCCAGCAACACCCCACCATGTCAGCCGTGCTCGGGGAGCACTCCCCTGGTCGGTTCTCAGATCCCCCACGCCACCCCGCCCTAGTCTTTCTGTGTGATACCGGCGGCATTGTGAACGGCAGACAAAGAACAGGAAGCCTGGGGGTCGGCAGGGCACGCCTGAAGGTCATCTCAATCAGTCTCTGTGTGATGGATGTGGCAGGAAGGCTTGAAAATGCAGCACGCAGGATGATCAAATCCACTTTTTACTCTGTTCTTTGTTCAACATTTTATCTCAGCACACACAGTTTCTCTTCTGTAATCTTCTAGCAGTAGTAGAATTACAAGCAATTTCTATTTAATATGTGATAAATATGTAATTTCCCTTCAGGATCAATAAAGTATTTACTCAAACTGAACCGAACTGAACTGGTTTGTTTTTACTTGATTTGATTGTAAATTGTGCTGAACGATAAATTGTCCCAGAAATTATTGCGATAAACAATAACATTGTCGTTATGAGAGCAGTTCCCACTGACGCGATGATAACGGCATTAAATTGTAAGTTTGCTCTCTGAAAGACTAATAAACTTTGAGAGAGCAGCAGCAGAAACTGGAAGATAATTCAAATATCCAAGATAAAACACAACAAACAGCAAATAAAACGAAATAAAAACAACACCAGAAATAAAATTGGATTACGAAGTCCTTCAAACTATACTAATCATCAGAATGAAAATTATTGAGCTCTTCTCAATTTATCACATGATTAATTGATTAATTGCTTATTACGACAGGCTTATGACAAACTGAATTGAATCGAGTTGTTTAGTGCTGATTTCTTTTGATTGAACTCTGAGCTTAGCTGAGTTGATTCTGTTTTACTTTTACCAAGTAAAGTTGCAGCGACTCTGCTGCTGCAGCAACACATACGCTAACAAGCTAATCCGTGAACGAGATTTACTGCATTTGCAGATGACGGGCAGCATTGGAGAGCTGGTTCCTAAATTAATGGCGGTAAAAAAAAAAAAAAAAAGAAAAAAATGGCACTTTAGTCAGTGGGTGGGAGGAGGGTGTTTGTGTGTCCGCAGTCGTCATGGAGACCCCAGGCTGTGGGAAGCAGTCCAAACATGACAGAGCTGACTTTACTGACTCAAGGTGACTGGGACGGGGGACACAGCAGCACACAACATGGGGACAATAGCCTGTCCATTAGCGCTAATGGGGGACACATGTAACTGGATTAGGGTGAGGACACCTGGGAGGGGGAGAGACCACATGGGGAGATGGTAGCCCCTCCAACACATCCCAAACCCACCCCTTCACTCACATCACCATCAAACTTTCACTACATCAAGCGACTGCTGTGGGGCGGTGACTACCTGGAGGCATTCAGACATGAACGGACAAACTACTGTGGAAAATATGTACAAATAGGAAATTAAGTACAACTGAGTAGGATGATGTTCAACCTTGACTTGGAAAGCAAACGTAATAATCAAGACTGGACAGTATGGCTGAAAAATCATATTGTCACAATACTCTTACTGTCCTATTATTTTGTTTTTTGGTATTTTTAAGACAGATTTCCCCCGATTGGCCACCTTCTGTTTTTTTGTCCGTCCATTACCTGATTTTTGTTTTGCTATTGTACCTGAATGTGGTCTTAAAGTAACTGATGTGGCGTTGGGCTGT
>CAEGAE010075275.1:0-34457 GCA_903067095.1 Girardinus metallicus
TATGCTGCTAACACTTAGCTTTCGTCAACAACTCAGGCGGAAGTGAGAGAGTAAATAAAGTCCCGGCCGGAACACGGTGCGCTAAATAATAAAACATAATATAACGAGGCTTCGAGGGAGATCAGTTTTTCTCGAGGAATTTTAATAATCGAATCACTCGAGGAATCGTTTTAACTATCCAATTATTAATTGGTTAATCCAAATAACAATCAAAAGATCAGCTCTGCACAGTTTTGATGTTAAGTCAGCAAAACGGGATGACATTTTCACATATTTTTTTGGCTGCAGATGATCAAAAGTTCATTAAAGCAATGTTATTTTATTGCATTTTAGGCAATAAATTGTTTACTTTTTTATTAAAAAGGGTATGAATTGTTTATTTGCATCTTTTAATGTACTTCTAATGTTGTATAAATGAAAAATCTGCAGATTTCCATCAGATTAACTGATAACTAAAATAATCGCTAGTTGCAGCTCTAATCAAAAGCTTACTTTGGAGGTGTTTTACCTTCAGGCATGGTGCGGGCGCTGACGTACGCCGCCATGCTGCAGCGGCCCTGGTCAGTGGGATGGTTGCAGGCGTGGACCTCGATCTGGTAGCTGGTGAAGTGTCGCAGGTTGGAAATGACAGTGGATTCCTTGGCGTGGACGACCACCATGGTTTTCGGGTATTCCTTGTTCTCGTCCTCGGTGTTGGGGACACCCGTGCTCCCTGGCGGGCTGGCGGCGGTGGTGAGGAAGGGCTGCGTCCTGTTGGCGATGCCCATCACAGAGCGCCGCTGTCTCGGGCGTCTAAAAAAGGCAGACGTGTTTAAGTAAAAAAAACTAGGGCTGTCAACTTTAACACATGTGATTAATCTAAAATTTTTAACGCATTTATATTGATTCATTTTGACCTAAAAGTTTCTCTCTTGCAGAGAGTTACTTAGCTCAAAGCAGCACGTTACACAGTCTTGCACTGCTGTCAACAATGCAGAATTGCAAACGCGAGTGAAAAGATGAGCAAAGAGGGAAATTTTGCTTTAAAAAACATCAATGCCCGGTAACAGAGACTATAGACCTCGATTCGGCCGTCCCGAGTTTAAATCTTGTCTATGTTACCTTTGCTGCATTTCTTTCCCCCGCTCCTGTCAGATTACTGTCAAATAAAACGCAGCAGCGCCAAAAAATTCTTAAAAAAATAAACAAAAACACTGCAATGGACATTTGTACAAAACCAAGGCAGTTTCTAGCTACTCACTGCATCGATAAGTTATTATTCCTTCGAAGAACAACCTGTTTATCGTTAACGTTTGAAACAAAATTACTTCTTCCTGAATATGAAAACTGAGATGTTTGGTTTGAGACATTGAGAAAATGTGCTTTTACATTTCAAGCTTATCGAGTGAAGCCGTGATTAAATCCAGCGCTAGAATGTCGTTATTGAAATTTCACAAAAACTTACAAAAAATACATATCTGATGATCTTAAAAAATAACAACCAGCCATTTGACTTACTTGACCTCGAAAACTTCATTGTGAAGGTAGTTTTCAAAGGTTTTCCTGTATTCTGAGTCTTCTTTCTCCTTCTTGAGCTCCTTGTCCGTTTTTGGGCAGGCACAACATTTCTTCCCCTGGCCCTGGTCCTCCGTCTGGTTCCACTTCTGCTCCTCGTCACTGTCCACCTGAGTGGGCACCCGCGACGGCAGCTTCATTCCTGGTGACAGGCAGACATGCGGAGCGGGGAACAAAGAGAGACATGACAGGTGAAATAAACAGCATATTCGCTATATCCACACACTCCTGCAGGGATTGTCTGTCATTGTCAACCTCTGCAGTGGAGATAAATTAACCCTGACAGGACCTCCCTGCAGGCTCCAATCTCTATAAACATGCAGGCATTATAGAATCGATGTGCGAGCGCAGATCGGCGCTGACGACTGGAGGCTGACGTGAGCCGAGCAGGGCTCAGAATAATTGAGCCAAAATAAATGTTTGAACTTCGTTTGAACCCGAGCCAGAGCCACACGAGAGTCTGGACTGTCTGAAGTTTCATTTCCAGATCACATTCACGTAAAGGAGAAGGAGCTCATAAAAAGAAGTACAGGTGCTTATCAATAAATGTAATTTGTTTCAGAAAAGTGCTGCTTCAGTGGCACGATCCTTTTCCACGGCAAATACAAGATCTTTCCTCAAATGTAGGCTTCAAAGAAGGAAAACATTTTTGAGATCATATAATAATGTAAAAAAATTACCTCCTATTCATCTGCAATTAAGTCTCTATCAGGGATTCAGAAAGTCTGACTTTTCAGAAAACTCTACAGAAAACGCTGCTAATAGACAATAGTAGAGTCATCAATACATATTACTGGATTAGACATCACCTATTAGCTCCTGGCCACACGATCCTGAAGGTGCCATTACTGTGCATTTAGCCAAATCATTAAACCACAAGTTTAATGAAGTTCTGATCTGGGAAACATTGGAATCTGTCACAAATCGGCCGTAGCGCCTTTATTTCTTATCCTTTTTGTATAAAATATCACTTAAATTAAAGCTGAGAAACTTATCAATGTTTTAATACGTAAAATATGTATCTATAAACAGTTTGATTTCTGTCAGATCTGTCTCTTATATTGGACAATAATTAAATTTTATATAGTTGCCACTGTAAGAGACAAGAGTTAAAATTTTAGTTAACATTTCCACACAAAAAAAGATACATAAACATAAAGTCCATTACAGTTTTGTGCTTTTAGGCTCATTAAGCACTTATTAATAATAACTGATTATCTGAACACTAGCAGTGATTAATTTAAACACCTGCTCTACTGACCCTACTATTAGAGTAGGAAAGTAGATGTTTGGGTCGCGTTATTTTAGTTTGAACTGAACCGAAACAAACCAAACTGTGTAGCAAGCTGTGTAACTGTGCCAAGCTAGAATAACTAACCTACTAACCACTCTCTCAATATATATATATTTATTATTAAATGTTTTTATTGGCCTTTGATATGTGATACTCTTGGACAAATAATAGCAAAACATTGCGTCGCTTTTTTTTTGATTCTTTGCCTGCTTGGGTCCTTTTCCCAACAACCATCAATATTCACAACTGGATGCGTAGCAACGGCGCATCTGTGCTGCACAATAAGTCACGTGATGTCCGATCCAGCCATATATATCAATGGAAAAGGCACTAAAAATCTTTGGAGTGACATTAGCTCTCATGCAAAGTCATAAAAAACACTCTCCTGACCCAGAAGGCCAGAAACCAACAGCATATCACCTTTCTGGCAGTAGTCAAACTTGTAGAGCTCGCTGGCCTCAGGCTGGCGCTGGTAGAAGACCAGGTAGTGGGTGATGTTCCCGTTGGGATCGTTGGGAGGTTTCCACTTCAGGATGATCTGAGACGACGAATTGGAGGAAGACATGGGGTCCAGTGGTACGGAGGGTTCTGCATAGACATTGAGGAAAGAGCTGTTAACCAGGGAAGATATTTAACGCTCAACAGAGAACAAATGACAACAACTAGGATAAAAAAAAAGACTCTGTGTCTTGTATACTATGGACCAAATTCCCTTGTCCTTCTTTCATGTCCATGTTCCTAAACAATTGCATATCAATTTATTTTTTGGAGTATTTGAAGTTAATATTCAGAAATATTCTCAAATCTCACATGTAATTTTGCTGAAAAACCTTGTTTTATTTTCTATTTCCATTCATTTTGATTCTCATTTGGACCAGTTGCCCAATACGCCTCTTGATCATTCTAAAACAACTCTTAATTAATTGCAGTCACTCAATCCAATTTTCTTACATATAAACTGACTAGAATAAAAAAAATAACTTTGGTTTGTAAAATGGGTACAAAATACTTAAAATGTTTTACTTCAACAAACTAAATTATAAGAGTTTTTACTCAGGTTTTCAACAAACCTCTTCTATCAATGATAGCCAGAAAAATTTAGCTAAGAAAAGAGGACGCATTGTTACCGAGCTTCTGGTTTCTGTGGTGCAAAATGTAACATAAGTTTACAATGGAAATGCACTAGATGCAAATTGTCAGCGATTTTGAGATTACCTACTTCATAGATTTGGTACAAATCTAGAGATAAATCACAGCTCTTTGTCTTAGAAATTACGAGAGGAAAATTGCAGTTTCGATCCACTTTGCATTTCAGATTGCTACTCGATAACGCAGCGCTTACTGGCACGCAGCCGCCTGCTCGGGTTCTCCCCGCACCGCTTTTCAGTGTTTGATGTTTGCGTCATCAACTGCTTTGGTTTTTTGGTGGCAGGTCTTTATGCCAAGTGGAAGGAAAATTATACTCTGCTTTAATTGTTTTTACTTTTACAAATAAAAATCTGAAAATTGACCCCTTTTACTCAGATGAATCCAAATAAAAGACAGAATTTCCTTCATAAATCCCTTATTTGGTACGTATAATCCTACTGCGTGAGTTAAACTCAGTTTCACAAAGCTGTCTGCCAACCTAAATGGAGTTGAAGTTGAAACTCGGTGGTGGCAGCATAATGCTATGGGAATTTTTTCTCAACAGTGATGGGGCTAAACAATGAGACAGCATAGGAAAAAAAACTAAATGTTGAAAAACTTTAGTTTTGATAGAAGGCTCACTGTTCGATCAGTGGCCCAGTCAAAGTCCAGACCTAAATCAAATAGGGAATCTGAGAAGGTTTTTAATTGCTGCTCTCTATCCAATCTGAATAGGCTTGAACAACTTTGCAAAAATAGAAAGATGACCCTAAATACTTGGAGATTCTACTATCATTGACATCAAATGTACACCACACTTTTCAGATTGATCTATAAAAATGAAAAACAATGCATCTATTTCCTTTCATTTTAGAGCAGTTTTTTTCAAACTGGTTCCAGGACCACCTGCGGTCTGCGTGTAAACAACCGTTTATTTGCCATGATGTTAGCTCAAAGTGCGACGCTACAGTTAGCTTACCAAAGGATTGTGTTTAAAAGAGATAATGGATAAATGGCTTCAGAACAGGTCAGTAAAAAGAAAGCCTGAAGATACAGGGGGAAAGTTTCTCAAGGTGAGTTGCAGAACTTTTGTTTTTGAACATTATTAAGACACACAGCTGGAGGTCCGTGATATGACAGTGACAAGGCGGTGAACAGCGCTGCGCCCCACGCTGACTAAATGCATCTCAACACCTAAAATAAAACTATTTATGTTGGGCTATTTACTAGCTGGAAGAAAACGTTTGTTTTTGCCAACGCAAGTCTATATGTCTTTTATTATTTCTCTAAATTACAAATAGCTCCGAAACTTTATTAGTGCTCACAACACTTGTAGTAAGGAACTTTTTTTATTTCCATTTGTTAGAATCCATACTTTCAGGATCTGTAAATAACTCAAAACGCCCCGAGTTGACGTGTTCATGGTTTTATTGTGGCCACCCTTCACAAATATAATGAGTTAAGAGACTAGTATTTTAATTTGAGGTTGAATATATTAAGATTTTGTGTTGTTGAAGAGGCATATCATCAAATCCCAAAAAATACATTAAAGTTTGAGATTATAATCTGACAAAATGTGAGAAACTCAAAGATTATAGATAGTTCAGCGACTAAACAATGGATGTCTTTTACTCCTATGTGAAGCTGCCAGCATAGTTATGAACTGATTTTGTTTTAGTTCGAGGTCATTTTAAGGACTCAGGCTTTTGCATCAATCACTGTCAACAAACTCCACATGACTAGAAGTTCAGTCAGTGTGAGATTTATGAAAACTGAGGGATTAAACACGAGAGATTATTGGTAGGATTAAATACAAAAGACTTTAAGTTTCTAATCTGTTTTTACTCTGTTGTACATTTATAGTTTAGATGACTTTAGCCTGAAAGTCTTTACAGATGACGTGGGAGGTGTGTGTAGCAGCAGAATATGCAATATGGTGTGTATGTGTGTGTGTGATAGATTGAGCGCTACGTGTTCTGAGATTTACTGCCCCTGTGTTATGATGTTCCTCCATGACAATGCAACGAGCTGGTTCGACCGCATTGTCAGACAAGGTTTCATCAGCGCCAGCTTATACTTAATGACAGCTTTGCCCTTCTGATGAGGAATGTTGGTGAGACACGACAGCGACCAGGAACCGGGAGCAGTCGCCAAACGGGCAGAAAACAACGCTCCCCCGACACGGCTGGCTGGCCGCGGCGTCTCGGCTGGAGATTTATTTTGTGCGAGCGACGGTTGTCATGTTTGATGCGGTTTGCCGGGAAGGAAATATATTTTGTCTGAAAGGAAGACAGCCAGACAGGTCACAGTGTCTGTAATTAGGCCGACCTGCACGAGGCAGGCTCTGTGGGTGGCAGGGGACATGAAGTTACCGAGGAAAGGAGGTTTGGTTAGACACCTTGCATGAGGTGGAGTCCCGTCAGGTCAGCGGCAAAAATAACCATCCAGCTTCCTGTTCCCCGTTTGTCTTATTTTTGTTTTAAAGCAACAAACAACCTGATGATGTCCAGTCTGTGAATTTCATCATGCTAGACCTGCAACTAACGATTAATCGGATAACAAAAAAAAAAATCTGCAGATTTTTATTTAACCACTTAAGCTTGTTATACACAATATTGGAAATATATTAAAAGATGCAAAAAAAACCCAAATAATTTTATTTATTATTTAAATAAGAAAACTGTTACTGTCTAAAATGCAGCATCAACATTGCTTTAGTGATGATTTATAGCGAAGGATGCATCTGCATGAAAATGTGAAAATCTTTTCTGCTTGATTCAATATCAGTGCAGTTTAGCACTGATCTGTTGATTATTTTTTAGATTAACCAATTAATAATTAGACAGGAAAATGTCTAATTATTGATCACCTAGTAAGCCACTGGGCTTACTAGGTGATCAATACACCTTTACAGAGTTTTAACCAAGTGAAAGTAAAAATATGCAACTTCAGGAGTTTTGGGTAGGACATATTTACAGTCAAAGGTGTTTTTTATCTTTAAAATGCAAAATCGATGTATTATAAGCCTGGCAGGCCACCAGGCTTTACTTGGGCCCCCACCAGGCTTATCATTGCTTATTTATTTAAGTTTTTTAAAAATGTTTGCATTTTGTTGGTGTTTAGATATTAATGTTCCAATTTAATCTTCCAATAATATGTAATTATCAAGTGATATTTTCAAATTACCTGTCAACGTTAAACATTTTTTTAACTCAAAAACACGACGGGACGCTGGATGAATGACTGCCAAGTGCCAGGCTTAGCAAGTTTTCTGGGTGGAAACCTTGAAAATGTATTTATTTTTATGTTTTTGGCTTTGTTACTGATCTGAGTTTGTTGTACCTTCATCAATAAGCCTTTTTTTGAGTCAGTTTGCTCCAGTTAACAGTTAATCAATTACTAAATTAGTTGATTATTTCAGGAATCAATTCATCATGATTAATATGATTAATGGTTTCAGACCCACTTTGATGTTTTAATGGTGAATAAAATTCTAAGCATTAATTTGATTTCACAAAAATTACATGAAGATAGGAAAGAAAAAAAAATCTGAGCCATTTATTTCAGTCTTACTGGTGGCATTGGTGCGAACGTAGATGATATCGCTCTTGGCCCCGTGGACCTGATGTTCGTCGGACGCAGAGAGCTGCGTTTTCACCATGATGGCGTACTGCGTCCATGGCTTCAGAGGCAGGATGAGATGACCCGGCTCGACCTGCTCTTTGTCTCGGCGCGGCGGGTCGACGTCAGCGATCACCCAGCTGTTGGAGCCGCAGGCGTCCTGCCCGTCAAACTCCGTCACGTTCTGAAAAGGTCTGCAACGATCAAAAGAAACAACATAAAAATGAAGCTCAGTGGGTGTTTTACATGAGGAAGGAGGCTGGGATTTAATTTGTTTTACTGCAGTTTGTCATCAGAGTTAATGAAGTAATCAGAACAAAACATCTGATGACTTGTGTTGTTAAACTTTATATATTAGTCATGGGAGCTGAGTGGTGTACAATTTGTATAAAATAGAGCATATATTCAAAGACAGATAACATCAGAAAAAAATTATGGAAGAGGATAAAAAGAGGATTTGTATGTTCTTTGTCCAATGTGACTTTAATGCAGCTCTATTGATGTCTTTGATTTAAAATGATACAAATTAAACTTGCCAGCAGAAAAAAAATCCTAACACATCCATCAATGCAGACTCAGACTGACATTTTTTTGTACAATTTATGCAGAGGTGGAGAAGACGGATTAACATGAAGGATTATTTGATATCTTGAGATTAAGAAATAAGAGATAATTTCAGCGTTTCTTGAAATTTCAAAGACATAAGTACTTCAACATATTATTCCACGTTGACATTCGTACACTTTTCCTGCAGCAAAATTCAAGCATTTTCAAAGTAAGTTTTTAAAATTATTCCAGCACCGGACTTTGGAGATAAAAACAAAATAAATAAACTAAAGAGGGCAGTTTCAACTCACTATTATATTATTCATCACTGCTGATAATGTCAAGTTATCAGCAGGGATGATAGACAGCAGGGACAATATTAACAAAAATATAACAAAAGTTTTATGTTTTTAAACATGGTTCTTTCTGAAACACCCTGTATACCTGACTGGTTGATCCAAGAACAAAACACTAATTTAACAAAAAAATTGTATAATATATAAGCTAATATTTAATTCAATTAAATATTAGCTTGTGCAGTTTGAATATCCAGCATTTTCAAGGTGTTTATACAAAAATCAAGCAGGTTCCAAACTCTCAAAACACATAATTGAAATTCAAGCATTTTCAAGGATTTCAAGCACTTTTAAAGTCCCCAGGCCTTAGCATTTATTTTAAACTATAAAATGCTATATGGATCCTTTAAACATGGAGAAACACAAGTGGAAGGAAGGAAAGAAGGAAACAAAACGGAGGAAAATAATAAATAGAAATGAAGGGAAGACGGAAGAAAAATCTATTATTTTCCAACTGGAGGGAAAGAAAGGAAGAAAGGACACATGAGAGGTAGGACTAAAATAAGTTTGGAAAAGAAGGAATGAAAACAATAAAGCAAAGATGGACAACAGGAAGGAAGGACACAAGTTTATTCATTTCCATATTTTGGGGGTTTTAAGAATCAGAACTGATTTTAGAAATGACCAAAATCACGCTGAGCTTTTTTTTCTTTTTACTACGGATCTGAAATGACAACCGTTCGGTTCTGCTCCCGCCTCGAGGCGGACTTACGCTTCTTTGTAGAGAACCATGAAGCCCAGCAGGTCTCTGAAGTCCGGAGGCCAGAACGGTTCCCACTTGATCATGATCTTATCGCTCATGGTTTTGACCTGGGTGAACTTCAGCACGCGGTTCTCGCCTGAAAAATAAAGAGATACAACAATTCGCTCAGAAAATGCCAGCAAAAATCATGATTTGGAAAATATCTGGAGAAAAATATTTGTGTTTATAGATTTATTTGACACTTGTCACCTATATTCAATCATTTTTTCCCCATTTTCACAAATCATGAGGATGCAGATTTTCTCTTACACACTGACGCTGTAGTTTATAGATTAAACTGCCTTTCATAGGCTTCTAGAAAACATAAAAACAATTATATGTAGTGAAAAATCAGCACAAAAGTTTCTATACCTTGGAAAGTCCTACTTATTGTAAACCACTTGTTGTCGGTTTTATTGCCGTTTTGTGATAAAATGTTACAGAGCTGAAGAATTATATCATTTTAGTATAAAAACATTCCTGTCAATTTTTAGGAAGATTATTTCTTTTTTTGTCTTCTTAGAAATCCATATGTTTACACATACTCTAAGAAAACAGTAAAAAAGCCTCTTAGTGCCCACACAAAGAAAAGAAAATGTCTTGTTATGTGCGGCTGAGTGGAAAAATTTGCTCCAGCCTGGTGACCTTCACAGCTGAGATGCTTGTTGTCCAAGTAAAGGTCAGATGGAAACCAGAAGTTTAAGAATTTATGCAAGCAAAAATTTGAAAGAAGAGGATCAAGACTCAACGAATTAAAAATACAGAAACTGTTTTGATTACTACAGTATCAGCCTGATGAAGCAAAAGCCTGTCTAAATGTCATTCTTCAGACAATTTATCCTGAATATTTTCTCTGAGAAAAGAAAATTTATGATTTATTTTGACCTAATTTAGCAGCCAGCCTCTTATAAACAACTCATTCCTTAAGCAAAGCACTTCTTTGGAGGGGTTACTGTCAAAACCACCCATCTGGAACCAGATCCTGCTGTCGTTGTCATAGCAACGGTGGAACTCTACAAGTTTAACCTTTATTTAAAACTTCTTTCACAGACAGAGACGACTAGGATATTTTATGCCCAATCATTTGTCAGACTGGAATTGAATACACTGAGATATATATAGTGTTTTTTTATATGTATATAAAAAAAGAAACATTAAGGAGTGATACAACAAAAATCTTTAACTTTCGGAGTGAATATTTTAAAATTTTGCAACAAGATGAGCACAAAATAGCAAATTTTATTGGGATTAGTCTCGGTAGAACCGTGTATAATCCCAAAGATTACAGCAGTCTGGGGTTATAAAATAATAACACAAGGCTTGAACATCTCAGAGAGATGGTTTCATCCTCTGAAAATGGAAAGATGGCGACACAACTGCAAAACTACCAACACATGATCGCCTAAACGGACAGAGAAGCTACTAGGAGATTCTTGGCAACCGCAGAGGAAGCCGCAGAGATTCACAGTTTAGGTGCAGAAATCTGTTGTCATGACAACTATCAGTCATGCACTTCACCGATATGGCCTCCAAACATGTGCAAGAAGGTTCTCTGGTATCAGATTGTAGCCAATTTTGGTCAAAATTGTAGGGGTAATACTTTTTGGTGACGTATCTGTGGGGGGGAAAACGCCAAAAACCAACACTGCACAGTCAATCTGAATTTCTTCAAACACTGGAACAAGTGGGAAAAAGACTTCAAACTATATATGCCACAAATAATTGAGAGTATCTGTGCAAGAATAAAAAATGTAGAAAGGACGTCACATGATTCTTTCTATTCTATTACCAAGATCCACTGAATCAATCTATTGTAATGTTGATCTGTAGCTTCATACAATGCTACACTTGTCATAGTCCAACACTATGTGAGTTTTATTTGTATTTATGTGCTTCATTTCTGTTTTTACAAACAAAAACTGGATAGAGACAG
The DNA here is from genome assembly GCA_903067095.1 of Girardinus metallicus. Lineage (NCBI taxonomy): Eukaryota > Metazoa > Chordata > Actinopteri > Cyprinodontiformes > Poeciliidae > Girardinus > Girardinus metallicus. The sequence continues at coordinate 11,175 of CAEGAE010075275.1, forward strand.
AAATAGGCTATGGAATGTGAACTGAAGGAAACAAAATAGCAAAAAAATAATGATAATAAAAAAGAGGACCATGTCTCATTATCTTTCACCTTCACCTTCTGTCACATAAAATCCCAAAAACACTTAGTGAAGTTTACAACATGCTAATATGTAAAGACGTTCAAGGGAAAGGAATACTTTTGCAAAGTACAGCACTGTTTTCCTCTGTGCTGCTTCTTCTTAGAAAAACAAAATCAGTGTAAATGTCTCCAGGAAGTTATCTACAAACACAAGACAGGAAATGACCTCTATAACAATAACAGCTGTGCCAGGCGTCAGTGTGTGCCGTCTGCTACAACAGTCACGTCTGCAGACTGTGGTTCCTTACACGAGGCCTGGTCTCCGTTGGTCTTGGAGGCGATTTCGTTCTTGACCCGCCGCTCCTTGGTTCCCGTCACCTCCTCCATCTTGCGGATCTCAGACATGCAGAGCTTGGAGTTGTAGTGGAAAAACATGCGGCCCTGCAGGATGGTCAGCTTGTGTTTGGACCAGTCCCAGAGCTGCCGCAGGTTCTGGTTATCCAGGGCGTAAAATGAATAATTCCTGGAAAACAGTGCATGGACTCATAGTGAGCATTCAAGGCTATTTCCGACTGCAGGACTTTAAATAAGAAACATCACCACAATTTCAGGATTAAACTTGGTTGTTTTTTGAGAGGTCAAACCAAAAGCACAAAAAAAGACATTTTGAAAAGGTCAGACTGTCTGCTTTTAACTCATAATTACAGGAAGAGGCTCTGAAGTAGTTAAGGACGAGGGAGAATTACCCGATTTCCTGTTCTTCTCCGCGAATGAGGCGGAGTTTGCGGAAAAATGAGAGGGATACGAGAGCGTAGGAACGTCGCACTGTGAGGTAACCAGTGATCTCCTCCAGCTGGCCCAGGCTGGCCTCCAGCTCAGCTGCAATGTTGTCTAGAAAAAGAAAAAAAACCATTGAAACAAATCCTGAAGCCATAAAAGTGAGTTTTTTGTGGCACTAGAGACAATTATTTAACAGAAGCTGGACATAAAGAGAAGAGGAAGAACAACACATTTATTTTATCATCAGCTGCATCTTTAATATTCTATTTCCATGTTTTGTTTTCTAGCTGCTGGACTGGATGCTCTTGACGTAGCCTCTTTGTTTTGGACAAAGTCAACAAGCCTTTGTTTTGCCCTGCAGCGCTGACGGGTCGCACGCTGTCATGTGACGCCACCAAACGGACCGCAGGTACTCACTTCCTCCCCGCAGGTTGATGACCAGGCTCCCATTGAGGACGGTGCAGCCCCTCAAGGCCTGGGCGGCAGTGACAGAGTCCACCGTCTTCAGACCCATGCACACTTTGGGACAGGGCCCTGCGCAGGGCGTGCAGTTGAGACTAACAAAAAAAAATCAAATAAAGGGGTTTAGAAAATATCTAAGAACAGAAGTGTATGCTAATCCTAGAAGCTCTTTTAATAGTTCACCAACTGGTAGCTTGTTTACACCATAGCGCAAAGTGAGAATGTTTTTGACTCAGCAAAATATGCCCATTATTTAAATCTGACTATAAATATAACTAGAGTAAGTCTGTTGCAATAAAACTAAAATACTTTAAAATAGACTTTAAGATAGTGCTGTTAGTTTATAAATCACTGAACCGATTAGCACCACAATGCATGACAGATCTGCTGTTGTCATAGCAACCTTCCAGGCCTCTCAGGTCTTTTGGTTCTGGTTCTGGTCTGCTCTGCATCCCCAGAATCAGTATCAAACACGGAGAAGCAGCATTCAGTTTCTATGCACCACAAATCTGGAACAAACTTCCAGAAAACTGTAAAACAGCTGAAACACTGAGTTCCTTTGAGTCTAGACTTATTTATAGAGGCTTTTGTACCATAATTAATGAAACATTGACCAACATTTTTGATTTGTAATCACAACACTTGGAAAAATACAATGTTTCAAATGTTGATTTTTGTGTTTTTATGATGTAAAGCACTTTTAAACTGCCTTGTTGCTGAAATCTGTTATAGTTATAAACTTGATTGATTGATTAATTACTCCATTCATCACATTAAAAAGAGCTTGATCATTTTCATTCTGATGATTAATAATTTTTTAGAAGGGGGCAATTTTGTTTAAAGAGACAACATAATCCATTTTATGTTTGGTGCTGGTTGTGTGTGGCTTTCATTTTTGTTAAATTTATTGTTTTCTTCGTTATTGTGTTTTATTTTGGATATTTAAAATATCTTCCTGTTCCAGTGTTAGATGCTCTGGGCAAAATTTCTGCTTATTGTTCTTTAAAAGAACAAACCTGCATTATTATACCATCATGAATATATCACTACAAAACAGCAGTACTATTATTTATGACAATAATTACTGGGACAATTTATCATTTGCTTTATTGTTTGATGCAGTTTCCACATGTTGGTTCAACTTCAGACTTTTACAGGTTTACTTTTCATTTAATCAATTTTTATACAATATTAGAAATACATAAAAATATGTAAATAATTAAATCTCCTTTTGAACAATAAAGTAAACATTTTATGGCCTAAAATGCAATAACAGCATTTCTTTAGTGAATGCTTCATCATTTGTAGTAAAAGATGAATCTGCATCAGCGTGAAACACTCAACCCTTTCCGCCCGACTAATCAATAAAGTGTAGGATTGATCTGTTGATTATTTTTTGGATTAACCAATTAATATTTGATAGCAAAAGGTGCTTGATAGGAGACTTATTTATTTTATTTATTTACAGAACTTGAAATGGGTGAAGCTAAAAGAACCACTTAATGAGTCCTGGATAGAAAATATTTACAGATAAGCGTGATTTTTTTATTTATCTTAAATTCAAAATGTACATTTTTGTTACCAGTTTGGCTTAATTTGCTATGAGTATGTACTTTCAGCAAATTGCCTTTTTTAGTCTATATATTCTGGTTAATAATTAGTCAATTGCTAAATTAGTTGATGGTTATTTCAATAAATTAATTGAACATGATTAATCTAATTAATCATTTCAGCCCGAACTGTGATTACTGCTGTCATGTTCGGTTGAAGTCGATTTTATCTGAGTGTGAGAATAGATTTTTGCTTGAAAATGGTCAAAAACAGTGGATTGGTGACAATTAAAAAAAAAAAATCTAATTTAAAAATACTTTATTCGTCCCAAAGGGAAATTAATCTGTGGCTGTAGATTGTTAAAATATTGGTAAGCAGTGGATGCAACATGTCTGCAAAGCAGAAGCTGTTGCAACAATGGGAGTGAGCAGCAGCTGATCTGCGACACAGCCGTAGCGATGTTGTAACAGTAGATCAGATTAACAAACAGCTTCCAACAGTAAAACAAGCAGCTCATGTGACGCAATTCTTAAAAAACGCCAGGCGCCTCGAGGGGAAATAAGCGTTTCTATCTTCCACATAGAAAGCTTTGAGCATCGTTTATTTACTTAGTGCATAACTTCTCTGAACCGTCTTGACCCTTTTTGCTTTTTTCCTTACTCTCTGGTGCCACATCTGCACTTTTACTAACTGCAAGGAGAGCGCCGCTCACCCTATCAGCGAGCCAAAAAGGGGAACAGAGACAGTCACAGTGCGAAAAGCCGAGGATACGAGTCCAAATGGGTTCACTACAGGTCGACAGTAGCCTGGAGGTTCAGATGTGCAGGCTTTGTTGATTCATTTCTCTGGCAAAGCGAGAGCAAATCTGCCCAGAGAGTGGCTACCTATGCTCGATTTTGAGCAGCTTTTTTCTGGAGACAACGAAAAATCTACAGCTTATCTCCAAAAACTGGCAAAAATAAACTAAACAAACACTTTAGTTTAATATCTGATCATTAAAAGAGGCTTTACCCAACATATATGTATGGTTTATTATTAAATTTTTTTATCCAAAGATTAGCTTTATGCTTCAGAAGCTCAAAGCTGAAAAGAATGAGCATCTTTTCTGTCTGAAGAAAGGCTGCACCGGCGTTCTGTCTGCTCTCTAGCTGTTTGTCAGGTGTGAATAAGCGCTGTGTGACTCTTTAGACGTGAAGGTGCACACTGTTCAAATAGGAGATTATGTACTCTGCAAATCCTCTGTGGATTAATAAAGGTTAAACACACATAACGTCACAAACAACCAGAGCACAACGGCTTTTCCTCGTCATAGCTCTGAGCGACGGCCTGTCTGGACTTCGCCGCTGCAATCAGGTCATTAACAAACCTTCTTATTTCCTGCAGAGAGCCAGAAGACCGAACGAAGCCTCTAGTCAGAGTAAATGGAGGGTAATCCTTCAGCGCCTCTCACCTTCTGGTGTCAAAACATTCATGACTTACAGAATTCACACTGATTTTTTTCAGGTAAAAATTCCAGATTTTCCCTGATTCTGATTTCAGGAATTTTGATGTCAAGAATTGTTTTGGGTTTTTAGGTATAAATAAAGTTAAACAGTAATTTATAACAGATTTATGAACATAGTACAGGATTTATGTATGGATGTATGGATTGATGGATGGATGGACGGACGGACGGAGGGAGGGTTGGGTGGAATGAGAGAGGGACGGGCAGATGGATGAATAGATGGATGTTCAAACAAATGGATGGACAGACGGAGGGAGGGTTGTGTGTACGCATGGATGGAAGGATAAATGGATGGATGAATAAATGGAATGATGGATGGTCAGACAAGTGGATGGATGGATGGATGGATGGATGGATGGATGGACAGACAGAGGGAGGGGAATGGAAGGATGGATGGATGGATGGATGGATGGATGGATGGATGGATGGATGGATGGACGGACAGAGGGACGGGGGATGGTTGGATGGATGGATGGATGGATGGATGGACGGACAGACAGAGGGAGGGGGGATGGTTGGATGGATGGATGGACGGACAGACAGACAGAGGGAGGGGGGATGGATGGATGGATGGATGGATGGATGGATGGATGGATGGATGGACGGACGGACAGGCAGAGGGACGGATGGATGGATGGATGGATGGATGGATGGATGGATGGATGGATGGATGGATGGATGGATGGATGGATGGACGGACAGAGGGAGGGTGGATGGATGGATGGGTGGATGGATGAATGGTTGGATGGATGGATGGATGGATGGATGGATCTAATGAACAATACCACAGAATAAAGTTCTATAAGTTTTAAAAGTTTCCCATATTTATTCCCACCAGGTGAATCCTTAAACCAAACTTCCTCCTTTTTCTTCCAGGTAGAAACTCTGGTTTTCAGCCGCTGACAAACTGGCTCTCAAAACAGAAATAAAACCCCCAAACATGTCAGCATGACTCCTTACTGCGATACGGGGACAAACGTCTAAACATAACAGGCTATAAGCGACTGAACAGTGAAAGCAGCCTTCACGCCTCAGTAGCTGCATTTGCATACCACTTGATCTCTGCAATGCAGACACCTGCAGATCAGAGAGCGACACCAAAATGAGGAACGCAGATGTGCCAGGCTTCCTGCACTGCTGCAGCACCCTGACCTCACTGTTGGCTTCTCTGTGCAAAAACAAACAAGGTGATGCTAGCGCTGTGGGGACTTTCAGTTCCTTCTGTTACAAACATGAAGCAGGAGTTTATAGTTTACATTTACAAAATAAGCAACGTTTTCAATTCCAAAACCCTTTTAGCTGCTAAATTATTGAATAAATAGACACAACAAAGATACTTGTTGTTTATCTGTTATTCAACCATCAAATTTGTAAAAATTAATCTTTCAAATGTTTCAGGAACCCCTGATTATTCATGTATCATCTATGAGAAAATAATTCACTAGAAATGTAAATTGTGGATGCTAATCATGCTTAGCATTTAGAAACTATTTAGGCTTAAATGGTTACATTGACAAACAAAATTTTTTTTGCATAATTTGCTCACAGAAATGGTATTTTCCAACATCCCATCAGATTGTGTTTTGAAGCAAAAATGAATCCCTAGTGGGGGAAGAAAAGTGGATTTGTTGTTCATCGCTGCTGTTTGCAGACGTCACTTGTGCGTCAGATTAACAGATGTACCAGAATCACATTATATAAAGGTTCCAGTTCAGGACTTTTCTATGTAAAACTTTATATTTACAAATAAATAAAAAAATGTAAAAATCTATTAAATTAATAATAATAATTATCTCATTAAGAGTCCTGGCCCTAGTTAATATAAATTTTACCATAAACTGATTAAAGACTTTTAAGGAACTTTAAGCTTTAATACAGTTTTTAAAACTCCCTTTGAGGTGTTTTCCTGGTCTTTCTAAAAATGGAAAATTAATTATTAAACATGAAAGTGATATGAGCTCAGTGTGGGAGTCGGAGGTGAGCCTTGTTTTCTACAGCAAAGCACAAAAGGAGCAGTTTTCAAAATAAAAGCATGGCGGCTTTGTTTCAGTTTGGTGATACATTTTTTTCATCCTAAAACCAAAAAATGGAGCGATCTCTTACTAAAACAGAGGAGAAGAGGAACAACATGGGAGAGGAAGCTGATGAGAGAACAGTGTGATCTGTTTCCACGCTGACCGACGACCCTCAGGTCAGTCCGCAGCGTTTTCACCGATACACTCACGCTATTGGCTGTGTAATTTTGCGTCATCGAGGTCAAAGTTCAAGAAATTTCTAACACAACACTGTGCAGACTTCACTGAGTTGGGGGTGGATCCACGCCAAGCATAGTCAGAACGCCGTGTGGCGCATACGACACAAACGAATGAGTTTCAATGTTTCTTTCTTTCATCTTTCCTTCCCTCCTTTTTGTTTTTATCTCTTATTTTCCCTTGTAGTTTTGCACCCTTCTGTCCAGTTTGTCTTTCTTTCCAGATTTCTTTTGGCATCTTTGTTTTCCTTTTTCAGTCATTCATTCTACCATTTTCTTGTCATCTTTCCTTGTTTTACAATCTCCTCTTCCTCTCTTTTCTGGATTTTCGCCCATGTTTCATTGTATTTTTCGTTGTTTTTCCAATTTTCTTTCTTTTGCTGTTTTTCTATTTATCATTTTCTCTACTCCCGTTTATTTTCATTCGATCTCCTCTTGTTCTCTGCACTGTTCTTGCAGTTAAAATACAGTTAAAAAGCTGTTAAAATATTAGTGAAATATTAAGTATTTGCTGCCTTTCAAAAAAATATTATTCACCTGACTTTGTTTACTTTTCCAATCATTCTATCATTTTCCTTTTCTTGTTTTGCAATTTCTCCTTCCTTTTTTTTTCCAATTCTTGACTTTTATCCATCTTTAATTGCATTTTTTCTAACTTTTTTCAATTTCCTCTCCATTTTTCCCTCTATTTTCCTTTCATTTCTTCTTTTGTTCCCTCCTTCATTCTTTTCCCTTCCATATTTAACTGATATATTTTGAATTTTTTTGCCCCACTTCTGTTCTTTTCGATTACACATCAAACACAGGTGATGTAAAAAAGAAAAAGCACACAATTTGACTTAAAAACAGCAGAGTTACGGAGCAAAGATGCAAAATAAAATCTATTCTAAAGCAGCATACAAACGCACACGTCACTGATTAAACATCTTTCCTGCAGGCCATCAAGCAGCCATCAGACCGTCTCGAGTGTCCACTTACGTGGAGGAGTTGCCTATCGAGTAGCCAGAGGGACACTCTGGGATGCAGGCACCGTTGTGGATGACGTATTCGTAGCAGTCAGGGCTCTTTTCCTGCTTGCACCTGTTGTGCAGATCCTGGCAGAAGGCGAGGGAGACGCAGCGCCAGCCCTTGTAGGTGAAGTAGTTTTCTGGGCAGCGCTCCACACAGCTGTCCTCGTGCAGGAGGCCGCGGCAGGCCACGCAGTGCCTGGGCGAGTTGGGCCTCAGGCAGCCGCCCAGACACTGGTAGTGGCAGCAGTCGTCGTCCTTGGTGCAGGCCCGGTGTGTGCAGTTAATAGGACACACTGTGTGGAGAGGGAAGAGACATTCAGTTTCGACGGAGCAGGTCAAGGGGAGATTTTAGATCTTGCAGGCCATAAATGTGCATGTGTTACATTTTTAGTCTAAATGACAATCACAGAAATGTTACACAGTGAGATCTGTCTTTCAGCAGGAGAGAAATCCCTCACACAGCATAAGGCAGAGGATCATCTGTCATGTGGCAACAAGCATACTGACTACAGACAGCAGGGGTCCACCACTGGTCATTAAAGAAGCACATACTTATCCAGAACACTGGCTGTCAGTAAGAACAAACTGCAAACGGTATTTAAAGCAGAGGTGTCCAAAGTGACCCAGGGACAATTTGTGGGGCTGGGCGACAGACTTAAATGTTTTATCCCAATATTTTCATGTGTGATAATGGTAAACGTGACAATAAGAACGATTTATTTCTTCTTTTGTAGGTAACTGAATGGCTGTGAATGCATTAGGTAAGGCAGTGGTTCCCAAACATTTTCTGGGCCCCCCCTATGGATTACAAATAGGGAGAGTTAGACTCTGGTTGTCTGGTTAAGCGATGTGTGTGACGGGGGAGTGGAGGGGGTGTAGAGAGTTGTTCGTTGTTTTTGTTTTGTTTTTTTCATTCATCCATACCGCTTCCCGCGGCCCCCCCTCCCCCTGCAATAGCACTGCGCCCCCCTGGGAGGAGGGGGGGGGGCAGTTTGGGAACCTCTGAGGTAAGGTAAGATAATTTTATTTCTATAGCACATTTTCAGAAACAAGGTAGTTCAAAGTGCTTTACATGAATTAGAAGGAAATACAACAAAGCAACAAACGAAGGAAAGAGCAAAAGAAAAAAAAGAAAACAAAAAGTGTAACCCCATGTTTAAGAATAAGAAGTCCGTGATTTATACGATAAACTAGCAGGGGTTTCTCTGGATTTTAAGTTTGTCCTAATTCCTGTTTTGGGTTGAGTGAATAGATGTAGTAGATATGAAGTAGATCCTCCTGTTATAAGTACAAGTACTCCATAATTCATAAGCCTCGATGAGTTTCTAGATTATAATATAATTACACAGCAATTATAGCCCAGCAAGCACAAATGACGCTCTTGAGAAACATTCCCATTTGTAATCACATAAATAAGTGAGATTTGTTTTACTAAACTGCACACACTAACTGAGTTTTAATCATATTTTCAAATTTATTGAGATTTGTTGGTACTCTCATTGAACAAACAGTTTTAGCACTGCTAAAAGATGCCACAAGCCTTGCCTCTAACCCTCCATGCTCCATACAAACATTTAATGACCGCTCCAAGCTTGAAAAAAGATAAAAATGTCCTGCAATTCTTCGAGAGAGAGAGATTGGAATCAGCTAAAATCAATATTGGCTGGTCAGAGCTTTCCAATGACAGCAGATCAGAAATGACGATAGGTGCTGAGAGAGCGACGGTCTGTTTCTGAAACGCCGTACTCATTTTACACCAGTATAACACATTTTGCTCCAAATCAACAAAATATTTTCTTAGAGTATTGGAGATCATACAGATGTGTTGCTGGTAATTGATTAGATGAGATATCAATGAGCATGTTTCCTCCATTTATGAATAACGGGTCTCACAGTTGTTCGACACACTTCCAAAAACTTAACTTTGTAACCCTTTCCTCACTGGTGGATGTCCATGACTTTGTTCTTGAAATTTATTGTTTTGGGCACAAAATGTTGATTTTTTTTTTTTAGATCGTTCAGCCTGTTTTACAGATGATTCCTTCTACAAATCTGGAGATAATCAGGCCTGAGTGTGGCTAATAAAACTGATCCAAAAACAATGTGGGTAATTTCACTGAATATATCATTTATTAGAATTAGAATAATCTGGTCACCTACTGTCAGGTTGGTTGTGATTTTTGTATCTTTGCTTGATTTGAAAATTTGTTTGAAGATCTGAAAAACTTAAATGTGACAAAAAAAATCATCTGCTTTTATTTCAGATATTTAAGGCCTAAAATTAAAAAATTTAGGGATTTTCTGTATTTTTTTTAAGAACTTGTAGCTGTTTACAATAAATCAGCTAATTGAATGATAAATTAAAATAAAAATTTCCATTAACATGATTTATATTTTTTCACCTTTTCTCTCTCTTTTTCTACTAATCATTTGATGATAAAAGTCTTCAGTCTGATGTATTGGTCTCAACAAGCACATTTTTGAAGGACAATTTTGTATAGAGATTTTTCAAAATTCATTTTATTTGTTGTTTCTGTAGTTTAGTTGATCTATTTTGGATATTTAGAATGTCTTCCAGTTCCATGTTTGAATTTGAATTAAAAGTTTATTGATCTTTATCATTTATCGCAATAACTTCTGGGACAATTTCTTGTCCAGCAAAACTTGTGACAGACCAATTTGTTATCATTTATTAACACTAGACCTGTTGCAATAAACAATACATTAATTAATCACAAGGTAAATTGAAACAAGCTCAATAACTGTCATTTGTGTGATTTATTGTTTTTCTTTTCTCTTTTTTTGGCAAAAACAATTCTACCAAAGTAGCATTTTTTTGAAGGACAATTTAGTTAACAGAAACTTCATATTTTATTTTATTTTATTTGTTGTTTCTGTTAATTTAGTTTATATTTTTAAAATGTCTTCCAGTTCCAGTGTTAAATGCTCATCAGAATTTAAAGTTTACTGATGTTCCAGAATATATTCTTGCATTTTTATGTCATTACAATTATATCACTTGAAAATTGTCTCAGAAAAACAATATTATAATTTATCGCAATAAATTCTGGGACAATTTATGGTCCAGAAAAATTTGTTATCGTGACAAGCCTAATTAACATTGTTTTTTAGTAAATTTAAATGATCTTATGCAATTGGTTTCTTTGCTGGAAATGTCATAGAAAACTCCATCTGTATTGGTCTTTGCTGGCTTAAAGCTTGATTGTGCTCAGAGTGAAACTCTACTGTTGCATAACCTTCAGGCTGCGCTGATTTGCAGGTGGGTTTAGCTGCTAGCGACTGAATGTAGGTGAGGACAAATTGTGCGAGCGTAGATGAAGGATTCACCGACTAACTTGAACGCTGGAGATTAACCTCTCGTCCATGAAAGCCAGATTAAATCCGTTACGCAGCATGTGTTTGTGCGCGTGTGTATGTGTGTGCAGGGGCCGCCAGTCATTGAGGTCAGAGTCGGACAACAGGTCAAACCATACGTACAGGTGTCTTTGAGACGATAAAAGTGTAAAAACTAATTTTATGTTTTAAATAAAGTGGTTTCAGCAGACAGTTGGGACGTGTCTGCTGAACAGACTCATCATTTGTCCATTAGAAGAAGAAAACAATGCAGTGTCCTCTTCCATTACCTCTGGGGAGCATGAAGAGCTGCAGGAATATGTGTGTGTGGAGAGCAGCAGAAAGAGGAGAATGGCAACATGAGAGGGCGGCAAAGGGGGGAACAGTGGGGTGACGCGGCTGTATAAACAAATGATATAACCACTGTTCATTCTTCAGTCATCTTCACACAAGTTGAAGCTTTTATTTCCCTTCCCATTTGTTTGGAAAGCTGCTCTTAAAGCTATCCCCTCATGCATATTTGCACACAAACATGCGGAGCGCAGCAGAGACTCCTGATCCTCGGCCAGCGCTCCACACCGCAGCACAGACCCAGCAGCAGATCCACCCTCAGTCTTAGCCAATGTGTTGACTAGCTGCTGCAGCCAGCCATTCAACTGGGCTCCCCCATCTCCAAGGAAGACGGCTACAAACGTTAACCCTCTCTATTCCTTCACAGCGAGAGAGGGAGAAGCTGTGAACGGAAAATCTGCCACGAGAGTCGCACAGAAACAAGCCGGCGTTGAACGAAAGCAAGTCTCGCTGCCTTCACTGCGCTGCACTCATTCACCGAGTTTAGGTCTCTATTTACTATGCATGGCTGCCGTAAACAAAAGAAAGCTCCTGTTGAGAAGAACAGAGCGTTCTACAATAATGGGGTCACGCTCATGTCAAAACAATTATGGTTTGTTATTATGAGGCCGAGCAGCTCCACGCCTCAGTACATTAATCATCTCTCCTCTCATCCGTGACTTTAGGAGATTCTTATGGACTCATATATAATATTTTCAATTGCAGGAACATCCAAAATCAAAGTTTATTGGCTTGGATGGCGGGGGTTTTTGGTTCTGAATTTGTGCATTTATCACTTAGTGGATTGGAGATGACTCCCTAATTCAATCTAGACAGAAAATTGGTTTATTTTCATTAAAATAAGAAGAAGATTTTACGTTCAGTAAACATGACTTAGCTCAGAAGAACGAGTTGAAAAGGGATTTTTGCGACATAAATCTGTTTCCATAGCCCTAGATTTCCTTTTTTGTTTTTAGGGAATTAATTTAATGTTTTAAAAAAAAATCCCAAATTGTGGTTTAAATAATCTGTAATCAGTGTAGAATAATCTGATCCAGGTTTAATCTCTTTATAAAGTTGAAAATAATCTTTGTATTTTCACTAATAGGTTTGATGCTTTTATTATTTAAATAACTTCCTTACTTAATTAATTAGAACATGAATATCAACATTTGTGTGGAATAGTGGTTCAGTTTTATTCATTAGATTTATTTTCAGAGCAGTTTTTGTTCGTGTGCACCATAGATTTATAGCCAGAAATTCTGCAATAATATTTTAAATGTATTTTTTTTTGTTACTTTTATAAAAAGAAATACCACAAATTATTGTGCATAATGGCAATACAGATTTTCTACTGCTTATTGCAAAGGGTCAAAATAATTTTCAACATCCCATTTTTATTTAAATTAATTAAAATTGTTTAAAGAAGTACTTTGCCGTTTTTTTAATATTATTTTTCATCTAAAACAAACTTTTTAGTTGATTAGAAATAATTTTAAAACTAAATCTACAAGTATTATGAATAATTTTGGGCTGAAGTGAATAGCACAATTTAATGCGTGCCTCATTCCAAGACCATTTTAAAATATTCCCTTTTTAACTTTTCATAAGGCTATAATTGTTTTCAAAGCATCTCTGTTTACAGCAGAAACATCCAGTTTATTTGTGAGTATTTTAAATGTTGAACTAGAATCAAACTATTAAAAAGAAAACAGTGAAATATCCTTTTAGCTCCGCCCCTTTTTTCAGTGATCCCAGCACCATGATCTGAAAGCACGCATGCCCTCTGATCGCAGCACATTGTTGTGTTTAAGAGGTGAAAGTAAAAAAAAGTGTTACAGTTGATCTGAAAGGATCATTATTGGTGTTTTTGATTGCAATCCCAGGGGCTGTGTGGTGAATATCAGTTTAAAAGTGTACATCTTCTGTCTTTAAGAGTTTTGAAAACTGAGTAAATTCAACAAAGCTGGGTTTCTGCCAACTTTAATGGAGTTGACCATGCGAAAGAAGCGCTATGAGCCACTAATTCCCAATATTAGCACTGTGTAAAACTGAAATCACGTCTGTAAGCTGATGCTGAGAAGTTATTTGCCGTGTTACAACCTGAGAGGCTCCAATAGTAACAAAAAGAGTGACCACACTGAAGGAGATGGACTTGTTTTCTTGTGTGCTTGTCAGAAATGCTTTCAGGGTTGAGATCCTGGGGACCTGTGAGAGTGGGGCCAACCCAAGCCAACTTTGATCTTTGTGAATGAGGAGGGGGGCCTTTTGAGGGAATTTCACATTCTTTCCTTTAAAACATGCAAATCTTTAAATACATGCTAACTTCCCAGATTGTTATTGTAATTAGGCCTGAAGCTGTTACGGTTTAAAGAGAACGGAGGTGTTTTTCCCAGCATTAGTCCACTCCAGTTGGGCCCTGTCAGCATCTTCATGCTTTATCTTCCATTGGTACAATCATCAAGCAACAATAAATCAATGCAAGTTTTCAAAAGACAGTTGGACTTAGACCTGTTGTCTCTTGTCCTTCCACTGACACCGGTCGGGTTCTGACCGATCTCTTGTTATGCAGCTTGTCCAAAGTACAGCAGGATCACATGAAAGCAGAGCAAAAAAGCTGCAGAAATGCTTGGCTCCTTATCGCATTAGCCTAGGGTTCGGTGGGAATGGAGGCGGGGTAGGGCTGCAAAATGAGACCCCAATCCCCGAGGCTTTAAAACAGGCTGCAACAACAAACCAACAGCGCTTCAGGCTCTGAGGCGACCAAGAAGAATACACACTGTTGCCAGCATGAGGGCAAATAAAGCAATCTGTGCCCTGTGCCAATATGAGATTCATGAGTTGGGACAAGTAGAAAGGCAGAAGAGACTGCTAAACAGCCAAAAATGCAAAAAAAAAAAAAGAGTTGACTCTTAAAACACCAAACAAACAGCAACCGGTTTATGCAATCTTAGATGACTCTGAGCTGAAACTCCTGGATTACATCCATAAAAAATAGGGAGTCTGAGAATTTCACAAACCAGAATGTTTCTGGAGCGATTTTTCCTTTTTCAGTCTTCTTGTAGGCAGCGATGAAACAACAGCGCACTCAGACTATTTGGGTTGCGATCACTTTGGATCAGAGAACACGGCAAACAGGGACGTGGTGGAGCGCTAGCTGCCAATTAAAATTCCACGGCAATGACAAGGGTAGCATTTAGCTTCTTATGAAAGAAAGTTTTTACTGAAGGCCAGAAGAAAAAAGGTTTTAGGGAGACACATGGCTGAAAAGTTAGAACCAGTGTGAGAAAAGTAATAAACAGAACAGATCATGTTTGAAACCTCATTCCTCACTCAGATGGGTGAAAACAAGACAGGTTAGCAGTTTAAACATTGAATTAAATGTTTAAATCCCAGTATATTACTCCAAATTTAGGAGGAAATAGTGATTTTGTTAGTCTGCTCAGACAATAAAACCTAAATCTTGACACCCCACTTTATAGAGAAACTGTTAATTAAACTCCAGCAGAGTAAATCCAAATACAACACCTTAAACCACAGATGTCAAACTCAAGGCCCAGGAACCAAATCTGGCCCATTGTAGCTTTTTATGTGGCCCTTTAGACTCCAAATTATATCAATAAATCTGCAAAATTCACACAAAATCAACAAATCTCCACATTTTTTTCTGATTTTACTGCAAATGTTCTCAAAATTGGTCAAAAACATTGAGTTTAAGTGACTGCTGCCTCAGCCATTTTATAGACTGTACTTGATACAAGTAATAAAAAGTCACATTTAACATCATACATTAGTAAAAATGCCTTACAAACATTTCTAAGTTGGCACCACAAAATCTGTAATTTTGATTGTAAACCACTAAAGCAATCACAAAATCCTGTAGGAACAACTATTTATTGATATTTTAACAGTTTAAGGGTTAAAACAGTTTTATCAATATGTTATAGCACAACCAGCCCTTTAAGAACAGTCAGGTTTTTGATATTGCCCAAACTGAAAGAGTTTGACGCCCCTGCCTTAAACCAACACTTAACTCCAATCATTTTTACTATTTTCTTTAATCAACACATTCACATCTATTTTTACTATTTCATACAACCTCATTTTATTCAGATGAATGTCATTTATCGCCTCATCTACACTTTTTCAGCCCTCAACAAGCTGGAATACTTTTAGATCCTGTGCATAATTGTTCGGTTTAATGGTTGGCACTGAACTTGACTTTTATTTAAATTAAAAGTCGAGTTCAATTGAAATATTACTTACATTTAAGTTACAAAGCCAGTTTTTAAGTGATTGTTCTGTTAGATCATGCAATTAAGCAAATTACAAGCAGGATGGTTGTGGGTTTTTTGCTGAAAGTGACAATGGTGTATTTCCATAAGTGGGGAAAAGTTTTGAAAAAGGATGACTACCCACAACTTCACCTCAAATTACCAGCTAAGTGGATTCAACACTCAAAATGTTCTTGCTTTTTTAACCCTCATGTGAGGCAAAATAGCCCAAACGTTGTCTCATTTGACAATAATCCTAATAGGGAGTGAAACTGGGTTTTGGACTGGACACAGCTGGCTGACGTTATGCTGTTGGAGTGGCTCGAACCTCAATCCCACTGAAACTCTTATCAGGTTTGTTTAAAAACCTGGCTTGTGCCAGAAAGCAAGAACTTTATGTCAGCTTGACCCATCACAAGACGAATGGGCAAATACCAGACCAGAAGCTTCTTAATAAGTGACATAACGCGAGTGCTTGAGGTGCAACTTGCTAGGACATTTAACCAATTGAGGTTTTATGCCTTTATTATAGAAAGTTTGTTATAAAGTCACAGTGGAGACCACATTTTTGCACTTTAAATGCATCATTCCAACCTAAAAGCAAAAAAAGTAAATTATAATCAGCTTTATTGGCTAAGTTTTTTCACACATCAAAGAATTTAATTTTATTTCCACTTTGCTCTCAATGTCTAATAAAGTTACAGTTTGAAATGCAAGGAGATAAATACACAAGACATCATTCATTCTTCCTGAACAAGTCTTCAGTTTTTGGTAAACGTAGCTTTCAACTGTATCGAGCGCAGAGTCGGTTCTCTCATCACTGCAACGGTATCTTCACATATTCAGCAAACCATCACAACGGATTGTTTCGTCACTGTAACCGTTTCCCAATGCCGAACACCACCAGTGAATGTTTTCAGAAATATAATCAAGCTTTTTCCACCCCTGCAATATATTACTGAACATGGCAAAATTACTTCAAAAGTTGACTCACGCAGCTCATGTTTGCAAATAATAATTCAGCATAAGAATAAATGTGATAGAAAAAGATACTTCTTCAGACACTTAGAAATGTTGCTTTCTTAGGAAGTTCCTGATTATATTCCCTGTTTGACGTTTTGGTAAAAAGAAAAAGAAATTATAGCATGAGATTAGATTAGCTTCTAGTTTAAGTCAAACTGTGCAAAGACAAAAATACATCTTTCTAGCTGCATCAGAGCTTTTCATGCTTATTTTTATACAACAGACAAATCCTACATCTACCAATTTGGTATCATGTGAAAATAAAATTTAATTAGTGTAATGTTTTTATTTGAGCTATAACATTAACTTTCCAGGTTTCTCCCAGAAAACCTGCTAAACCCGGGGTGGCGTGCTAGGGCAGTCATTCATCCAGCAGCCCGTCGTGTTTTTGAGTTAAAAATGTTTAAAGCTGACAGGAAATTTCAAAATATCACTTTAAAATTATATGTTTTTGAAAAATTGGAAGATTAACACCTGAACGCCACTACAAACTACAAAGTCTTAAAAAAATGCAAACATTTTAAAAAGACTTGAATAAATAAGCAATGCTTAGTCTGGTGGGGGTACAAGTAAAGCATGGTGGCCCGCCAGGCTTATAATACATGGGGGGAAACCCAGACTTTGATAATTTAACTGCTAAATATTTCCATGACGATACCGGTTGAGTTTACCTTTTACTTTTAATTTTACTGCAAAAATTATAGACGTGAAGGGATACGAAACAGATGGATATGTAGATGGATGTACGGACGGACGGACACTCAGAAAGACAAATGGAAATATGTCTCTTTTTCCACATTTATTCAGACCTGTGAAATATTTAAATCCAATTCCTGCTTTTCCAGACTGCCTAGAAATTCAGAATGTAGTTCTTTATTAAACTAAAACAACAAAACTTGCATCAGATATTTAGCAACACTTCGTTCTGAGGAAGTTCCAGGTTATAATCACTATTTGAGGTTTTGGTTCGCAAAGGAAAAAGAAATTAAAACATAAGATTAGCAGAAGTTCAAATCAGGCTTTACACATCTGCAGGTTTAAGAAAGTTGTTGCAACTAGAAGGTAAACGTGGCAGCTTGACAAAATGATTTTGTCTGAATTTTCAAAACCTGACTGTTAGAACTATTTAAAGAAAGAAAATAATGAAGAAACTTTGGAAACTGAAAACCAAATTATAGATCATACTACAAACACAAACAACTTGCAAACAATCCAATCAAGCATGAAGGCAGAAAAGCAGTGACTTCATAAAACCGGGGGCTGAAAACCAGTTTTATTACCACTTGTTGGATGGCCTGACTCAACGGCGGCAGCAGGACATGGTTAAGGCGACTCTGGGAGCAACAGGGACCGTAAACAACTTCATTAACCGGCTCCTGCCTCCGCTAATAGAACGAAAACACATCAACAACATGGAAAAGCACTTTTTGTTTTTAATGTCGGCCCGACGCCGCCGTCATCCAAAACGCAGGATATCTAGCTTGTCCGTGACCGGAATAGAAATGATAAACACCGTGTTCTCATTGATGGGCAATTATGTCGCCTGTTTGGCAGGCAAATGACGCACGCCGCGACCTTGAATCTTCATTTCCTTCCGGATATCAGCGTCAGGGTAAAATAATAAATAATGACTTCCCTAATGCTCAACTTTGTCTGGGTAATGACATCAAACACTGTTTTGTTCTTAATGCAACATCAAGTGATGTGTTTTTTATTTTTTGTTTTTGTTTGGTTAATGTCAACTATTTTCCATTGTACTTAAACCTCTGAACAGAAGGGGAGGAGTGGAAATTAAATTTGTGAGAACAAAGAGTAAGTCCTTTTTAATCTATTTTTGCAACAACATGTTTGATCTGGTAAAAAGATTAGGATGGCAAAGTGGGAATAAACTGGGCATCAACACTCAAATTGATCAAAACAAAGATTTGGGACTTTTTGCTCTTCTTCTGCGACCATAGATGGATGTAAATACAAAGCTTTGGCATTGTTGCTCCAACCAAAAACATTAAGATTAAATAAAAAAAAAGATTTCATGTTTTCGACCAGGGCTGGGCAACCAACTTTTCAAAAAGGGCCAATTGAATAATTGTTGTTCAGGGCTGGGTTTATGTTAATCCAGGAAAATATTTCATAATAAATTACATATAAAGTGTTTTTGTTGTTGTTTACAGCTGAAGCTTAAACTAGTTTTTGCAACATGGAATACTGGCAACAAACGTTATTTTATATTACTGTGAATATTTATCTTTTAGAAAAAAGCATCTGCAACCTTTACAATACAAACACCCATTTTTCTTCTCAGTCATGTAAATAAAACTGTTATATAACCTTTCTTAATAAAAAAGACAACTTATAATTCTTGCTAAATACCAGCTACAGCAAATTTGTTGTCATTTTTAGGTTTAAAATAAGAAAAAATAATAAAACGTTTACAAAAAAAGATGCTGATATTTTAAAAAAATATTTGTTTCCAACCTGGTGGCAAGTAAAAAATTATATTAGTTATATTTTTAGTGTCATGTTGTAGACATGAAAAGAAAATTAGATAAAAAGAGTCAAAATCTAAAACACAATACTTATTTTTATATGCATTATTATTGATAATTAAATTTATACTGTCTACTTTAAAAAACTGATTCTTTATATCAAAACATGTGGCACCAGAACGCATACGCTGCTAATACAGTTTTCATTAAATTGAGCTGTACGTCGTAGCACCAGCTGAAAAGAAGCATGATTATACTATCATCAGAACAGCAGCGATCCGTTTGAAACCGAACGGCTGTGGTGAGCGGGTTCATCGGTGGAGAAACGCCTGTCGGCTGCTCAGCTTTAACAAATGCCTGAAATGTCTGAGATTCCATGGGAAAGGCTCCAATAGCTGCACAGAGAGGGTTTGCAGGGTGCAAGTCCACAAGAGCGAGTGTCAGAGCGGTTAAGTCAGCTTAAAGAAAAGAACTTATGTGGTGTGTGTGAAGGGAGCTGAGAGGCCAGCTGAAGGCTTGTAGAGAAGAGTAGCGCACAGTGCTAAAGTTGGACAAGGGAGGGGGAAAAACCAAATTCTTACAACTTGAATTTGTCTGATCTTGTCTAGGTGTCTTTTTTTGCACCGATGATTATCAACCAAAATTCCTGCAGCAGTAAATCAGTCCAACATTTTGGATATACGGCCCTAAAAACTGAAGCTCAAGTTACCTCTTAACATAACTGCCTCGGTGCTGTACACAGAATGACAAGTGGGTGACACACTTGGCTGGCGTGCATTTCAAGCGTTGCCAGGGGCAATTCAAATAAACAGCAGCTTCAAGTGAATAGCTTTAGTCATTTACAACCCTCAGATATGAACCGATCCTAAAGAATCTCGCCTCAGCGCTGCGTTAGTGCAAAATCTTAAATATTCTGGGGGTTTCTAAGTTGACTGTTTTTAAAGTAAACAGATCAAACTTTGAATTCTAAAATTGTTATAAGAGTCTTTTAAATGAGATAACAAGAAAAGCGTGGAAGTCACTTAAGTTTATATGGCTTTATGGAGCAGAGAGATGAATTGATTAATCAGATTAATCGTAATTAATCGTCAACTAATTGAGTAATCAGTTATATATTCAGATTCAAAAAAGGTTATTTGGTGAAAGAACACTACCCAGAGAGTAGTAAATAAGCCAAAGCTGAACAAAAATATATTTATTTTGCATTCAAGACAAAAAAAAAAACACTTTGTTGTTTGTAAATATGTTCTACCCAAAACTCATCTGATTCAAATTCTGTAAAAGCAAAAAAATCTCCTTATTAGAAGTATTTTTTAGCTGCAGATGCATCTCCTTTGCTACAAATAATTATTGGATTTTAGACAGTACAATGTTCTTATTTAAAAAAGGAATTGTATTTCTGATATTCAATTACATAAGCCTAAGTGGTTAGATGAAACATCTGCAGAATGTGCCAATTAATTTTTTTACCCAATTAATAATCAGAATACAAAAAGTATTAGCATAATGAATCTGCAATATTACAGCTTTTAAGTTTTTATTTTTCACTTGAACTGTACAGAAAAATGGTTACATTGAGTTGTTTTTTCTCACCAATGACACAAACCAGGCCTTTTAACAGCAATAGGAAATGCTTCTGGGACTGCTGTAGAGCGCCTTGGGGTGTTAGTAACGGCAAAGGCTGAGAGGTTTTAACAAACTTTTGTCAGTCTGTGTCAGAAAGTGACGGCAAATCAATCTTGCAGAAATGAGCGGCGCTTATACCTGGAAAACTGTTTCATCAGATTGAATATAACATAATTTGCTTCTCGCAGCAGCTAAAAGCAAAAACCTAAAAGTGACAGAGTTGCGTTTTGCATCGCAGCAGGTATTAAACCCACAACATCCACCTGAATATTTAAAATTGACTTCTTTTACTAGGTCCTGTAACAGCTAGGCCTGTCGCAAAAACACCAATAAATCAATTAATCGCTTTATAAATAAAACAAGCTCAATAATTTCCATTTGCATGATTTACTGTTTTTCTCTTTCTGACAAAAATTGGATGACAAAATTCTTCAGTCTGGTGAATTGGTCTCAACTATCATTTTTTAAAGGACAATTTTGTTCACGGAGACTTCATAATTAATTTTATTTGTTTATTTTGGATATTTAAAATGTCTTCTAGCTACAGTGTTAAACATTCATGAGAATTTAAAGTTTATTGATCTTTGAGAATGTGTTAATGTTGCCATTAACATTAACTTACTTGAAAATGGTGTCAAAACAACAATATTATCGTTTATCACATTTTATTGTCCAGCAAAATTTGTTATTCTGATTAAAATATCCCTGTAGGTTCAAGGTACCAAAAAAAAAACAAAACAATTTTCTCACGGATTGCTTCACTAGTAGCCAAATTTGTCCTGCTGACCTCCAGGGGTCTCATGTTAGTATTTTGTGCTACCGAGACTTCGAGTAAGGTCTCGGTGTCCATTCATAACTTCAGACGGGAAGCAGACCAACAAAGGCAGGAAACAATTGAAGAGAGCTCTTGGTGAACTTCTACAACCGCCATTGTTTGGAGTGGAAACGGACTGTGGCGCCAGCGCCGGCCATTATGTGTGAGAGCCGCTGCAAGGTCAGCGGCGAGGTTGACCAAGGTTTACACTACAACAGGTCCCATCCTCTCGCCCGCATGATGACCGGCCACCACGCTTTTCCTTCCGATATGGCCAGGATGGATGACGGATGTGTTCATATCCACGATTACACCACAATGTTACTCCCCCGTATCCCGGCAACAAGGACAAACAAAGGCCGTCGTCTGTCTGCACAGATGCGGAGGTTATGTCCCCCATGAGATTTATAGTGCATCTCACTGGTCCACACATTCACACAGACCCTTCCAAACCTATCAAAGTCCCTCTTGTGATTGGTGGAGAGGCATGTGACATGTACTGAGTATAAATTTGGACGCTCCGTATGAAGGAAAGGTCTTGTCCTTACCTAACCTCACTCATTCACAGCAATAAGAGGTCACGAAAACCCAACACCCTGCAGATCGAGGAGCTACAAAAGCTTCAACTGAACAAAGTGCCAATCCAGTCAGAGAATCAGGATTCAGCGGAGAGATGTTGATCACCTTAAGGGATCCTCATTAAATATGTAACGAGTCCAACAATCCCAAACACAGGAGAGAGCTGCAACAGGAAAGGAGGAGCACAAGCTCCTTTGAGTGTCTCGTCTCCAGCTGAGAGCAGATAGTTAAGCTCTCATTCAATAATGTGTGTAAAATACGAGTCACCTGGGATACTCAAGTTCATTTGCTGGGTGTTGCTTGGTGAAAGCCAGTAGCAGAGACGTTTCCACGCAGGGCAGATTTCATAATTCATTTTATTTGTTTATTTTGTCAGGGTTCATATTTTTATTTTGAGATTATGTGCCATTCCAAGTAAATTTGCCAGAGCTCTTGCTAATGTTTTTAGAGTACAAGTATAATCGTCAACAGTTTATAGCAGATATTGCCATAGTTGTCAGCCAGGTGAAAATGTGTGTTATTTGGGGACAAATACGACAAATAAATTAAAGTTCCATAATATTACCAATTTTTCAGACTATGGCTGAAAAACGCATCACGGTATAACCATGTCATATCAGTCAATACCGATAATTACTGATTCATTTTTTTGTTTTGTTTTAAATATCTGAAACGCTGCCAAACTGGTGTCATGACCTTTCCTGTTTTATCCACAGTTTTTGCTCCACGGCATTGTTTTTTTTATTTTTAAACAGTTATGACACTACAACTTAAAAAATGTTAAAAACTACAGTCTGAGGAAGCACATACATCTAGGAAGCTTCTTAAAAGGAAATAATTAGACTTTGAGAGAGTGGGACTTTCGCACAGTCTCTCTTACTCTCTTACTTATGTCTCAGCGAGATCTAGAGAAACTCATCCATGCGTTTATCTTTAGTCGCATTGATTACTGCAACAGCATCTTCACAGGTCTGTCCAACAAATCAATCAAACAGCTGCAGCTGATCCAGAATGCTGCTGCTCGCGTTCTCACTAAAACCAGGAAGATAGAGCACATAACCCCAGTTTTAAAGTCCCTCCACTGGCTGCCTGTAGTTCAGAGGATAGACTTTAAAATACTGTTGTTAGTTTATAAATCACTGAACGGTTTAGCACCACAATACATTAAAGATCTGCTGTT
>CAEGAE010075280.1:0-17536 GCA_903067095.1 Girardinus metallicus
AAGCTGCTTGCCTATTGCAGATTCAGTCTTCCCAGCCTGGTGCAGCTCTACAATTCTGTTTCTGGTGTCCTTCAACACTCTTTGGTCTTCACCATAGTGGAACTTGGAGTTCGACTGTTTGAGGTTGTGGGCAGGTGTCTTTTATACTGTCCACCAGTTCAAACAGGTGCCATTGATACAGGTAATGAGTGGAGGACAGAGGAGCCTCTTAAGGAAGAAGTTACAGGTCTGTGACAGCCAGAAATCTTGCTTGTTTGTTATTGACCAAATACTTATTTTCCACCCTTATTTGCAAATAAATTCTTTAAAAATCAGACGATGTAATTTTCTGAATTTTTTTTTTCTAATTTTGTCTCTCATAGTTGATTATCTGTTACCACTGTGGGAGGCATTGGTTAGTTTCTGTGCCACAGTATATGAACTCGCCGTCATTTTTTACCAGAGCAAAGGCTGGCGCACATTTCAATTTTATGACATTTTTGAGTTGTGATGAAAACGTTCAAATAACTAAATAATACACACACACCATAAATAATAACCCCAGAATTAGGCACTTGCCTAGTAAAGTTTTTTCTCTTAATATTATAAACACAACAATAACATTTAACTAAATGCACATTTCTCCTTTTTTGTAAACCGTAATGCATTTTACAAACCCCTGCGTTTCTCTATCTTTGGAAATATAGAAAAATTCCCAGAAGTGCAGTTTAATTCTCTCTTTTCAGTGGTTGTTGTAGCACTTTGAAGGTAAACCAGTCAAATAAAATATCATACAGTTATGACAGATTTGCAAAATAAAGGTCAGGAAGCCTAATCTAGTGAAGACCTTACTTGGTTCATCCCCAAAACAAAGTGTAAAGGTGTGTGTGTGTATTGCTTCTGTTCATCTCTACAAGTACTCCATCCACTTCTCCTGTGCCCTTCAGGAAGGCTAATGATAGATATGTAAGTAGGCAGCGTGACCTGTTCTGCTGCACATGGAGTTGATTTGCTGTGGTTTTAGTTGTAGCTTTCACCCTCGGCCCCCAAGGCACAAATACGTCTGTGGTACTCCCTCCCAGAGAGCAGCAATCTGACAAGCAGCACAGACCTAATCCAGGCCAGGTCTGGGGCTGTGTTTGGTATGCATCCCCTAGGTATGGAATAAATACAAGGCCAGTAAGTAGATCCGCTTGCATGAACAACCGCAGGGAATGAAGGGCTTTCCAAACTTAAGATACGTGCCTTGACGGGATATCTCTTATCCTCGTATGTAACCTCATAACATTTAGGGCTTTTCACAAATAAGAACGGCTTTGATCTCCTGTGGAAAGTAATGCAGTTTTAATGTCAGACTTTAAGGGCCATTAGCTGCATTTTTATCTGGTAGCAAGGCTACTTGGCAAATTTTTGAATGTGAATTCAGGGGGTGTAGCTACCCTTGAGGTGGGAAAAGCAGGCTTCTGATTGGAGAGTTTTGCTCTGAGGAAGAAGGTGGGTGGAGAAAGCGGATAAGTAAGTCTCTTTTCTACCTCACAGCACTTCAGCTGCCTACCCCAGTTGGCAAAGAAAGATATTAGACTTTTCACAATAAATAGCCCCCTGCAAATGGGGTGTGTTTATTATAAATGAGGAACAGTCCTTTAGAATAATTTTTTCTCTTTTTATTTCAAAACTTTTTTCTAAGATTTTCAGCTCTGGTGGAATCCCCCAGCCCCCACTCCCTTCTTTTTTGTCTCCACAAGTAGAGCACATCAGACATACTTGTCCAAACTTGCCGCGTAATTTGTGGATTAGCAGTTGCCTCTAATGGTTGAAATCATCTGAGCTTTCCCTCTGCTGCTCAGAAAGGATGAGAAAACTGGCCTGGAAACCCATCAATAAGAGGGAAGGATGTTACAGGAGATGAACTTATATCTTTAACACCGGGAAGCTTATTTTACTTCTTCCTTAAGTCAGAAAGTAAAACAATATCCTTGCTATTAAGGAATAAGGAATCAGACTCTAATATATTATAGTACTTTAGTTTTACTTCAGAGTTTAGAGGAAGAAGAACATTGAATATTCAGGGTAATTTATGGTGGAATCAGTTAAAGTTCCGTTCAGGAAGCAGAAACTGACTTTCCAACTTTTCTTTATGATAAAACATTGGTTAGTTTGGGTTTGTGTTCCTGTTTAATTAAATCCTGATTTTGTTTAAGCTCACCTGACTACACGTCTGCATTAAGGTGCAGCTTCCTGTTCTGGTCACCGCAGAGCATTTGGTACGAACAGAAGTGAACCAAAAAGAAACCGTCTTAATCCTTTAGTGTTTATGGTTGACCATTAACTCTGCATTTTATATTGTTAAGTCATTAAAGTCAAGCTCTTGAACTGTGTGCTAAAACTTAAATTTATCAAAGGGTCCACCACATTAGGACCGGGCTCTGGCCTCCACAAGGCCATCGGTCTGTAGAAGATTAGAGAAGATAGAAGATAAAGGTCCTGGATAGATAACATAAAAGACTACACGCAGACCCACTCCCCCCAATGTTTACATTAAGAAGTGCGGTATACCTTTGTCATTCACCTCCAAACAGACTGCTGTTTGTTGGTGTCAGGATGAGATGCACTCATTCTGGTTTGTAATATAAAAATAATTTGATTCAGTTCAAAGTTCTCAGTTTCACTCATCAACATGTTCATGTCCAACAATACTTCCTGCTGCTCAGATAAACTACG
The DNA here is from genome assembly GCA_903067095.1 of Girardinus metallicus. Taxonomy (NCBI): domain Eukaryota; kingdom Metazoa; phylum Chordata; class Actinopteri; order Cyprinodontiformes; family Poeciliidae; genus Girardinus; species Girardinus metallicus. The sequence continues at coordinate 2,701 of CAEGAE010075280.1, forward strand.
GTCCATCCTCCACACCACAACCCTGTCATCCAGATCCATAGTCACTTTCCACCTTTATTTGCTCACTTTTTATTTGAGGAGGAATAATGATTCAGTATTGAATTATATATTAATTCAGATAATTATACTATTATTACAGTTTGGATATGTCACATAAACATGCAGCTAGAATGTCATCATTTATGAATGTGCTCTGTAACATATTCCACAATCATTCACTATAGCCCACCAAACAGAAAATCTAATTGTTGCCATGGATACTGTAGTTTTTTTATATATGAAAATGTATTAAGATTTTTTTCTCAGTTGTTTTTTTGCCTGTTGGCTTTTATTGTTAAACTTTTTCTTTGATTCACTAACAGTTGCTGACATCTTTTGGTTATACATGACAAAATATGACAACATCATTTTCTCGGTTCCAAAAGCAGACTGGGCTGCTCCCAAGCTATACACATTTTCTTAAAGATAAGAGATGGAGTGTGTGTAGTGTGTGAAGTCCCCCTCTTGCTTAAAAATGCTCAGCACAGACACCTACACATTCCTGATGGCACAAGGCATAACTTGTTACGGAGGCTCTTCACAGAGCTGTGTTAAGGTGAACGCAGGCACACACACTGGGCTGTGTGCATCGAGAGGGGCAGCGTTGATTTAGGGCATTACTCAGAGAGAGGGGGCAAGGGAGGGGGTTAGGGGGGGTCTCCCCTGGCTGCATTAGGAGAGCCTCTAGCCTTTGTGATTCCTTTTGATCAAATCTCTGTGAAAGATGAGTGTCATGCCCTCTTCCAGCCAGCTGTGAGGGGACTGCCCTGTGACTCGGAGGGGGTAGACATGTCTGAGTCTGCGCGCGTGAAAGGACACACACATCTCTGTGCGTGTACAGTTGTGTGTGTATTCTGTGTAGGCTAGGGAGGGAGCAGGCAGCTCCTGAGGTGAGAATGCTGAGTGGGAGGATCTCATTCCAATCCCCTGTGCCCAGTTTCAACACACACACACACACACACGCCTGCACACACTAAACATCTCGAGTAGTTTAGTGGGAGTCCACTGCAACATTAGGGGCGAAACGCAGAGAAGGTACATGTGCATCTGTGCTTCCAGAATAAAGCATAGTGACTTTTTTTTTTCTTTTGGGCAAACGCATGTGGCTGTGTAGTAGTGTGTGTATGTGTGCGTGCATGAGGGTGTGTATGTTCTTATGAGAGAAGAAGGGAGCGTGTGTGTCTGTTGCTGAAGGAGACGCTGCTGGGAGTGATAGCTCCTTTGCTTTCGTACTTGTGCGGACAGGAGAGTTGGAGGTAGTTGTTTTGTGGAACTCTCAGAGAATGGCAAACTCCTCCGTATCCTTGGAAACATCCCACTAAATGACAATGGCTGAGGTAAGAGACGAACTGCTTTTCATTTCCACTTTCTGCCAGTTCTGGCACCTCTCAAAATGCCCTGCACACATGATCAGGATTTGCTTGAATTTAAAACTGGAATGGTGTAGTCTGGAAAGGTTTCAGGAGAAATCTGGATATTTTGTATCAGATGATTTTATATCTGTCAGCGATCCTAGGGATGTGTACTGCTGCACATTATTTTGACATGAGTGTTGGAACTCAGTTTTGGTTCTTTACAAAGAACATTATTTATTAAAAACTTGTTCTTATGCCAACTTATCAAATATCAAATGCTTCCTTAAAATGTGTAGCTTAATTGGGACTTCTCTAACTAGAAAAGAATAAAAAGAAGGAAGTATGTAATTGAAGCAGCTCACTTTGAGGACTTTATTTTTAAAGTCTTTAAAAATGTTCAAGTCTTTCTGTGTTAGATGCTCTTACTCTTGTAAAATTTTAGGTACCTGAAAGAGACAAAAAAAATAAATAAAATGAGTAGCTATGTGCAGATTAGGTTAGGCTTGCCAACATTTTGTGTAAAAAACTACTAAATAACCAAAGATGACAGAAAGAAGCAGGACAATAATGTTCTTTTTTTGTCTCTGACTAAATTTAATCTACTCTCTCTGCTCTGTATTTTCCATTCATTCATTCACTAAATGTGTAATACATGATTTTGCAGTTATGTATTTCTATAGTAGGGGAGTATGACAATATTCTATAGTTAGCACCAGTTCAGGTCGGTGTTTACAGACTTACTGTTGAAAAGGAATCTTTTTTTGTAAGATAGAGGAGTGTAACACAGAGACTTGTTACCTGGGTCTGGTCGTTATCCTCCGGATTGGGAAGCAGAGCCACTTGACCTCCTGTTGCCTCCTGGCCTCTGAACGCAGCCTGTTGGAATGTGTTTAAAATGTTTGAATGCAGACATAATACAACATCTCTGAGTTATCTGCGTTGTAGTGAAACAATGCTTATATACATGTACGTTCGCTCAGATTAGTGCATATCAAAACAAAGATTTTTGAAGAACAGGTTGGAATGATCACTGAAAATAAAATATTCTTTCTTTGACTTCTCCCAAAATACTTTTAATTCTTCAATTACAAATTTAAAATATTATAATTTAAATTCCAGATATGCTTCATTTTTAAAACATTTTATTTAGAAATATCATAAAGATATTATATTTTTTTCTTTACATTATTTTCAACGTGCCAGATCAAAGTGAAGGAATACTTATTATTTTACAGAATTTCTGTGATATCCTTTGACCTCCAAAATCATAAAAACAAAAGAAAAACAAAATGCATTCTGGTCACAATGCTGGCTTTTCCACTTTGATTAGTGAAAGTTTAATTTTGCTCCGGTTCACACAATCTTTATATGTGTGTGAAATGTTGCTACAGCTGCCTCCCATCTTTTATTCCTGCTGTGTCTCACTCTTTCCAGCTTTTATTTACTATTTTTAATATCACTATTTTCTGAGAACGAGTCTTCTCTTCCGCTGTACTCACACACACAAACGCAGACACACACACATAAGCCATAAAAGAGAGATAACTAGAGAAGGACTCAAACTTGCAGCCCTTGTTCATTCAGATGGAGATGATCCTTGCTTTGTGTCTTCTATGTAGGTTCTGTTGGTGTGAATGAGCAAAGTGGCCGATGTCAGTGTGAACTTCATCAGCTACATTAGTTTTGTGATGTTTCGTCTGAGAGAGGTGGTGGGGGAGCAGGGGGCATATTTGCTTCAGCCTTTTACCCCCTTGAGCGTCTCCTTGAGCTGTGATCTGCCCCTGCTGGCCCCAGACTAACTTTGTAACACCCCCAAAACCCACACACTAAGCTCCACACTGTGTGTGTGTCCATTCGTTGCATATGGTCTACGCTGCCACCAAAAGGCTTGTAAGGATTTGTCAGCCAGATGTGACAAGATTGTCAAGAGGCAGGCGCGGAGAGGGGGAGATATGATATTAATCAGAGCATAGCTGGAAGCCAAACTCTATCAGACTCAGTGTACTAACATGTTCCCCTCATTTACTCTCTCTCTGAGCCAAACACTCCCTCTGCGTTCCTAACGGCAAGCAACCAACACCAGAGAGCCATCCAAACTTTGGCTTGCTTCCTCCATCCTCACGCTCACATTTTTGTCTCCTTCAAACTTGTGTCTGTACAGAGGCCAGCGTTTTTCTCATGGATCTCCAGGTAAACCTGTGCTCTGTTTTGTCTGTTTTGGTTGTGGAACATGTAGAGATTGATTTGTGCGTGTCGGCTTGAGATTGACTGCAGGATGAGTTTGAAATAATGAGTTTTTCACGCTGTCTTTAGGCTGTATGGACTCTTAACAGGCATAAATGCAGCCTGTCACTACTTGCTGCTGCCCATGCTTTCACTGGTTTTGTCTTCTTCTCTTTCTTTTGCTTTTTTATCTTTTTGGCTACAATCACAGTATTAGATGGCTTTTTTTTCGTCATTTTTTATGTAGTTGTTATGCAGGTCAGAGTCAGACGGGCTGAATGACTTTTTATGTATATAAATTAAAACGATTGCAGTGAGGCGGCGGGTTTTTATTACGGCGTCCTAACTGTGACAAAAGTAGAGTGAAATACAACTTGACTTATGCTGCACTTTACATTTCAGTACAGTAAATTTCTGGTGGCAAGTTCCACTTCTCATTTAAAGGATGGTAATAATGTTTCTGAAAGTATTGTTTCTTTTTCTTTTTTTAATCATATAATTATTTTTTATGCAGAGGCAGAAAAAATAGACATTTTCTCCACAAGATCATAATATGATGACTTGTATGTGATTTAAATGACATTTTAAATCTGACTAAAATGTAAAAATTTAAACAGATAATTATTTAAATTAAATATATAATTAATATTTGATACGGCCTTTTTAACAGGACGTGGATGAGCTTTCTAATATACAACAGCCTCAACATGCTTTAGAAATTAACATTTCATATCATCACTCAAACCAGTTTGGGTTTGTAATTTGTCGGGTTGCCGTCTCCTTCACAAGTAGTCAGTTATATTGCAATTATAACTATTTGTTATATATGGCAGAAATATGTAGAAATATCTAGAACTTTATACTAAGTTCCATGTTTTATACCAAAATCTGCAGCTGTACAAAATATCAAAACCTATTTTAAAATGTAATTAGATTTTTCTGTTGCGTGTTTAATTGCTAGTAGATTTGCAGTAAATGCGTGTGGCTGTGTCAGTATTCCTGTTCCTCTGAACCGTTGCTCTGGGATCATTTTTTCTTTGGCCTCATCACCTCTGTTTTCCCACAGAGACAAAGGTGTGAAGCTGCTGCTAATTGATTAGCTTTCCACCACTTTAGGCCAACCAGTTCCTGTCCATTCACCAGCGCTTTCTGTTTACCTCACTTTGCTCTCTAAAGCTGCTTACAGTGGTTTTAATAGACACATGCAGCCAGGGATGGGTCATGAATACACCAGGACTTTTTATGCCATCCCTGCCTTTTCTACCTTTGACACTAGTTTTTAATCAACCATGTTCTCCTGCCATCCATCCGGCCATCCGTCCTACACATCATGACCCGTGTGCAGTCTCTCAGAAAGGAAGCTTTCGCCTGCAACAAAGACACAACCACCAAAATCTTTAAGATTAGCAGCATAGAGGCAGAAAAATTCTGTATACTTTTTCATCTTAGATAAAAAGATAATTCTAAGCCTTTGGAGTAAAATCGGCCAATAGTGCGTAATTTATTTCACATCAAAAAACGATAGAGACAAAGACATTTATTAAGGTCAAGGCTGTGACTCCACATAGCATGAAACACAGAACAAGTACTTACAAAATGCTGTTTTATTTCTCCACGTCTTAAACAGAATTTTAGTCTGAACACCTCTCAGTGTCTACACGCACACCCCCACACACACGCACACACACGCCTGCACACACACGCGTTGTAGACAGAAATAGGTAGTACACACGTTAGGATATTGCATGGACTAGGAATTATCAACTGTACTTGTGACTAATGGTGATACTTAGCCCAGTTCTGCACTGTTGTGGCTTTTCCCTCATTCATCACAGATTTATTGCCATCACTGATTGTCGTTTGTTAAACAACCTGTAGACATGTCAGTGATTGGTAGTACTGTTAATCAGACATGTTTAAAGTGATCAAGGTGAATGGGAGTGCGGGGGAGGAGAAAAGGGGGGGTGTCTGATGTACATCAGTGATGTAAAGAACACTGCACCATGTTAGCTTTGGCTTTGAGAGTGCTGAAGGACCTGCATCATTTTGTGCAATTAGTCTTCTTGTCATTGGCTTCACTGATGCATACGAACAGCTACGGCTTTGTTGTGACAATGGCAAAAAGAAAGAGACGGGGCAGGGCACTGGCTGCCATACATCATCCCTGTCTTCATCTTCTCTTTCTCCTTCTTTGTCTTCCTCTCAGGAACTCATGAAATGAATCACTAATTAAGACAAAACAACTGCAAGCACACTGAATTTTAATTTATGTGTGTGTGCATGTATGTGGGGGGGTGTGCGTGCGTGTGTGTGTGTAGGGGTCTGCGGGGGTGTGTAGGGGTGTAGGAGTGCAGAGCACCTGATTGAGATGTACATTGGGGGGAGCAGAAGCAGGGTGTGTGTGCAGCCACAGAGGGACAGGATTAGTCTAATTGGGCTGTGTTAGGTCTGGCCGCTCTGTAATGATGGGATTAAGGCTCTGTGAGATGAGAAAAGGTGTTTTTACACCTCAGCAGTTGGGCTGAGGAACCTCGGTTTTCCAGGCCCGACGCAGAAAGTGATGGTGAAAACAGCAACGCCAGCGGACATCTGACGACTGAAGGTTGCTGGTGGTGTATCAAGGCCAGGCAGCTGCCACCAACTTCATCCCTGGTCAGTTTTATTCGCACTAATGATGAGAGGTTGGTGCAAGGTGAAATCATGTGCTTCCAGATTACAAAGACAAGCCCGGCTTCAATCACACAACCAAGTGACTGACTAAATGAGGAGGGGGCGGCTCGCAACCCATCACCCACACTTTACTCCTTCTCTCCCTAGCAAGAGAGATCCAGCAAGGAGCTAAGCATTCTGCTCATGTATACTAAAACTCAACTGATCATCTATTATAGATGCAGAGGGAGAGAGGTGCTGGAGTACAGCCATCCCAAGGTTTGCAGCATGATCCACTAAGAAAAGCAGCTTTGATCACAAATATGATGATGCTATCTCTGTTCCTGGTCTGGAATATTTTTCTAGTGCAAAAAATAAAACATGTTTTCTTTTTATTATTATTATTTTATTAGAATTCAATTCTGGAAAAATTGCTTGCATTGGTCCAGCTACACAATGGCCTCATTGTTGTTATGCATATACATCACTTTTATTTCTGTTTGTTTGAGTTCTGTCTGCATAGCTTTTCTGAAATAACTTCCTGAAATTTCAGCATTTACCATAAAACAAGTTGGCAGAAAGGTTGAAAGTCAGAATGCTCTGCATGTATGTTTGCGTGTCCAGGGGTCTGGTGTCTGCATGTTGCTGCGGAGACGGCAGGTCCAGCAGTGATCCTGAAACAAGTCTTCATTCGTTCTCAGAAAACTAAGAAATGAGCAAACCACAACAGGAAACCAAATGACCTGAAGCATTTATGTTCTTTGGCAATCTGTCACTTACATATCACTTTGTAGAATGAGAACCGCACTGTCGCACACACGCATACACACACACTTCATAGGAAAAGCAGGAAAGGACCTCTGTCATATTTTATTCCTCCATCTTTATTTGTGTGCATTCTGGATTAATTTTAAATCAATGAAAATACCAACAAAAAAGCAATAATGAAGTTTTTAGAACATACTTATTTTGTATATCACCCTATTTAAGTTGTTGTCCTTGTTATAATTTACAGGCAATCTGCTGCACCTTGGTAAACTGTAACTGTGACAGCTTTAAGCCTGGGAAGCTGAAGAGGAGGCAGTGTGAAAACTGCAAACATGGCTGGGTAGCACACGGTAAGAGCTGGAGCAAGTGTATTGAATACATTCAATACACTTCTAATTTATAGGTTTTGTTTTCAGATCTATTCTTTTTTAAAGTGGCAGATGAATGGCACTGTTTGACTTTTCACTCTTGCCATCAGCTTGAATGACTTAAGAGATCAGCAGGTAGAAACATTCACCACAAACCCAAAATGAATGAAAGGAGAATCCTTTAGAGAACACAATTTAACATTTAATATAATACTGATGTAGAACTGTAGATAATTTAATTAATGACTCTGAGCAAGAATTGGAAAGTAAACAAAACCCATGCTTCTACACTAAAAGTTGGTAGAAGCATGGGTTTGTTTCTGTTAATGTATTTTTCTTTTTAAAGTATCCTCCATTGTTTTGACTGTTCAGCCACAGTTTCCACAACATTAGAACTGATCATTTTAGGGCTTAATGTTTGACACTTATAAGAAGTAATTTTGGGATTTTACTTGTAATATGTGGCAACCCACACTTCTACTGTGCTATTATTATATGTGAAGTAATCTCATTAGATGCTGGATAGAACCATATGAATGTTGCTGTATTTTTAAAAATTACTCTACAGAACTCAGGATTGTGAAAGTAATAAGTTTAAAGTTCAAAACACTCTGAATATAAGTTCAAACACTCTGAATATAAAAATATTATGAAAAAAATAAAAATCTATCTGGCTTGTAGATGAGAATGGATGAGATGTGTTATTTAGCATTTACAGTGAGCTCAGAGCAGAGCAGTATACAGAGAGAAATGATGGACATGGATGGATTATTTTTCTACTAAGATCTTTTATCTTGATGAGAGCATCCAAGTATCAGCTTTCAATCAACCTAAATGTTAGATGGACTTCTGTAGGATTTATGGACTGTCATAAACAGGATGTGATGATGGAATCAGTTAGATGGGTTTGTTATGAGGGGTCAGTTATAGTTTGATTTAGTGCATAAAAATATAAATAAATAAAATGACCAGCAGCCTAAGTACAGTTTCGTGTCATTCCTTGTCTTCTTTTCCTGAACCTACTTGGTGCTGTTCAGAATCACATGAAGTCAAAAGGACTAAAAGCAGGACACAGCCTGATCTGCTATTCAAATCAACAATAAACAAAACAAAAATAAAACTTGTTTTTCACGCTGGTATAAAATTCTTTAATTTTGTGGACACAATTAAATAAGGTCCTTTTAGAAGTGGTTGTTACTTTCAGAAATTAAGACCTACTCCTAGGGAGATCCATTCACTCACTCCTTGTTTCTACTTACTATAAATGAGTAGAAACTGGTAAAAATGAGCCCCTTGTGCTACACTTTGTTTTGTCCAGAGCAATTTCTATTTTCTTTTTGCTTTTTGTCAATATAAAGAATGATTTCTACATACATTATCAAATATTTATTATTGTAAAAAAAAAAAATTACAATTTTATAATGAAATTGTGTGTTTTTGTTAATATAATCACAAAAAAATCATTACTAAAAAAGGAAAAGGAAAATCAGTTCCAGCTCCACGGTTTTGATTCACACAGTAGACTGTAGAGGATGTTGGATCTTTGTTGATTTGTACAGTGATGCAAATCACTACATGTAAAAACTGCAGCTTTTAAATATGCAGTTTTTCATGTTAACAAACTGTATTATCATTTCTTTAACGTTGTCATGTTAGCAATGTTTGTCTTTTACTGGGGTTTGGAAATTATGCAAAAAATGTCCTTAGTTATTCAGTGGCAAAGTAGAAATTTAATGTGTACCTTTAGTCCCTCCCTTTAATTCAGTTAACTTATTTATATTTGTTTTGACAGTTTATGTTTTGATATGAACTGATTTCCAAACTACAGACTTAAAATGTACTCTCTGTCTCTCTTTACTTTTACTTGATGACAGCACTTATTGCAGAACTATTTTATCCAGTCTAATCTAACAAAATCTGGTCCATTTTTTCCAGCCTTGAGCAAGCTGAAGGTGCACCATATGTTCCAGAGCAGCCAGGTGGAGATTGTGCATTCCAACGTAGTGTTTGATATCTGCAGCTTGATGCTGTACGGCACCCAAGCCATCCCGATCCGGCTCAAAATCCTCCTGGACCGCCTCTTCTCTGTCCTCAAACAGGAGGAGGTCATCCAGATCCTCAACGCATTGGACTGGACGCTGCAGGACTACATCAGAGGATATGTGCTTCAGGTGAGACAACCTGTTCATGGAATCTGGAACTTGATTCACTCAGTCTGTCCGTTCAATAATGTTTCAGTTTTAAAGAGGCCTGATGCATTTTAGCTGCAACTGTTAATGTGTTAAAAATTACTTTTTCACAGCCTTTAATTGGTGTGGATTACTTTTGGTTTCCTCTCCATTAAAATAATTTGAACTGGTTAAAACTGGGCAGTACGACTGCACTGAACAAAGCAGTGAGACAGCGTGTAACTCACAGGCGGCCCTGAGTTATCCCCTAAAAATCAATTAATCGGTCATCCCTAGTTATTAAATAACTGGCTACTAACTTTAATATTACTCTGTGTATTTGATGGAGGGCATTTTCTTTTTTTTTATTTTAAATCTTTTGACGTCCGTAGCAGATCAGGCTGCTGATGAAGAGAGACTTTTAGAAAACTGAAAATGCTATCAGTGGAATATGACATTATGTTGGATAATTATTACGTTCCATTCTCAAGACTATTGAACCAGAAACAGATATGTGTTGTTAAAATTTTGCAGTCCTGGAGATGTTAGCCGTATTCAGGTTAGCAACCAGAAAAGATGGGAGCAGCTCTCGGCCTCAGGTTGTCTCTGCAGGCTCTGCAGACCGAGACGGCAATGTGGAGCTGGAGCGGCTCTGAGACTATGATCTTTTTCATTTAAGACGAAAAATCTGTCAAAATGACACCACTGGGAATATATGAATGGATTATTCTCAGATGAATTGAGACAGACAGATGTCATGTTCCCACTGAGGTTTTCTCTGATTAGCTGGACCAACTTGCTGCTATTTGTTTCTGTTAAAAATCCTGTCTTCACCTGGTTTTCATGTACAATTTACTACATTTAATTTGACTACACTACAACACTCATGCAGTTCATGCAGTTTAGAGTATTTAATGAGGGAGAAATTAAGAAAACACATTTCCTGCTTAAAGTACAAATAATTTCCAGATGGACTGGATAGATAATATGGTTTGTCTGACACCTGAGAAGCATCGATGAGCAGCGTGAGGCCAGGCAGCAGATGAGACTGAAATCTTCCTGATAAATGGGGGTGGATGGTGGGGGAGGTGGAAAGCCTTTGGAGATGAAATGTAGCCACTGGTTCCAACATCTCCCTCGACTTCTGAAATATGGCACTGCCTGTTTATTGCTATGCTACCCTCACTTCAGACAAGTCTCCATACTGAGTAGATAGATTTGTAAATATTATGTCTTTTGCTCCAGAATTTGAGTGAAGCTGATGCCAAGCCGACCAAGAGCCAGCCTGCAGGCTCTATGACAGCACAAGCTCTCACTTCAATTTGTGCATCATCAAGAATTCAAGCTTGGCTGCATTTCATTTATGTTCGCTTATTTAATAGCAAATGTAGAGTCCGAATCCTCGACAGACACCCAACGAATGCTGTGTGATAAAATATTAATCCTGGTTACGGCATGAAGCTGCTCTTCACTTTCAAAGCTTCTCAGAGTCACATGTGATTAATGCTGGCCTGACCTGTTAGATCACTGAGACTGTGTCTGACACTCCAAGCAGTAGAATGTGTGCGTGAAACATGGTATGCACAGTTTTAGTTTTGCATGGACTTTGTAGAGTGTATGTGCACTGACATGGAGCAGTGTGCCAGTGAGGTGGCTTGCACTTCTTGCAGATTCAGAACAGGTAAAAGTGAAGAACTAAATGAAGACAACTGACCTGAAGCAGGCTGTGTGATGAGGGCTCTCAGGGTTGTACACCGCTCACTTCTATTCACACTTGTTCTGATTCCTTCCTTCAGCCTCGCTGCCAATCTGTTTTATAAGGTGTGTCATACAAGCTGCTTTGTGAATATGTATGAGCAACTCAAAATACAGTTTTAATGCTGCTGATGAAATTGCTCTCTCCCCTTTTACTTTCTCATTCAATCTATGTCATGATAACATCCTCACACATTTCTTGTACCTCGTTTTTCTGCTCTGTCTGCAGGATGTTGCTGGTAAAGTGTTGGATAGGTGGGCCATCATGACCTTTGAGGAGGAGATTGCTACTCTGCAGCAGTTTCTGCGTTTTGGTGAAACCAAGTCTATAGTGGAGCTTATGGCTTTACAGGACAAGGAGGGGCAGGCGGTGTTGGTTCCCAGTACCCGCACAAACTCAGACATCCGCACCTTCATTGAGCGGAACACTCCTCGCTCCACTGCCAGTCTCTCCGCAACTAAGGTTGAAAAGATTAGTGGCAACAGCATGCACCACTTTGAGAACTTCATCAATAGCATGGCCTTCATGCTTCCATTCCAGCTGTTAGGCTCTGTGCCTGCACCTTTCTTAGGCTCACCACCAGGGGCAATGCAACATCAGCACCAGCAGCACCAACAGCATCAACAGCACCAGCAGCAGCCATGTGGTGCTTCAGTTGAGCAGCAGCATCAGAGAAAAGATGAAGTGAGAGACAATATTGGCAGGGACAACCCCCTCCATCTCTCACATCCTTCAGAGAGCAGCCTGCTAGGTTCAAGTTCCATCTCATATGCTTCTGATTTGGACCAAACTGGTGAAAGAACAATGGACACACACTCCACAACAGCAAAGATTGAAGCAGAAGACTTCTCCACCAGTGACAACTACTCAGATGGCTCATCCACACCATGCACGCCATCTATGACCTCTGATGTCCCACAGATGTCTCCTGAGGGGAAGCTGCGCTCTCTGGACAGGAATGGAAGCGGCACTGGAGGGGCATCGGGGGGTGGTGGCTCTCTGAAAAAAGGGCGTGTGTTTTGCAACGCTTGTGAGAAAACATTTTATGACAAAGGCACACTGAAAATTCATTACAATGCAGTTCATCTGAAGATTAAACACAAGTGTACCATTGAGGGCTGCAACATGGTCTTCAGCTCGCTGCGCAGTCGCAATCGGCACAGCGCTAACCCAAACCCCCGGCTACACATGCCCATGAACCGGAACAACAGAGACAAAGATTTACGAGGAAGCTTGTCTGCTGATGAAAGTTCACAAGGAGAAAAAAGAGCTGAATATAGCAATACAATTTCCATCTCTTCCTCGGAAAGCCATAAGTCTGCTTCCAGCTACATGGTGAGCCATGTGGACACTGCTCCTAAGCTCCACAGTAGTTCTTTCTCCAGCATAGGCCAAACTGGCATCCTTTTCCCTAACTTGAAAACAGTACAGCCAGTCTTGCCTTTCTACCGAAGCCTGGTAACCCCAGCAGAACTTGCTAACACCCCAGGGACACTACCTTCTCTTCCAATTTTATCATCTTCTGTAACTGTCAAACCCATCACAGCACCGGAACCTTGTATGACAGATCCTATACCAAAGAAAAAATCACGGAAGTCAAGTATGCCAATAAAGATAGAGAAGGAGGTAATAGAGCAGGATGAGGAGATGGAAAAGGGAAGCCTCTCTGAGGAGGAGATTCCTCTGCGATGTAGGGAAAAGGATGACCATGAAGGAGAGCATATTTGCAATGAAAAATCTGAAGAGGCAAGAGAAGATTACATGGATAAAGAAAAGGAAAGGGATGGTAGCAAGCATCTGGTAGACCAAACCTTTCCTGGAAACTCAATCGAAAGGAATGATGAACATGACAGGCCAGGGCAAAAAGAAACGAGGGTCATCACTGTTTCACAATCCCCATTGGAAAAGAGGCCCATGGCTAGCTACAAAATCTCAGCTGGTAAGGAATCTACTCGCACTGAAGATAGAACTGACATGGAACATACAGATTCATTGCATATAGCTGACAAGATCCCAGAGCATAAAAGGGATGAATCTGGGCACAGGCTGACCAATGGGGGTGGTCTCCTGTTGGATGAAAAGGAAGGGCTTGATAGATGTGAAGAAGATTTTGGGATCTCAGGACTGTCCCACCTCGAACCTGATGCTAACCTTCCACACCACTGTGAGATCTGCAGTAAGACCTTTAAAAACCCTTATAGTGTCAAGATCCACTACCAAAACATCCACTTAAAGGAGATGCACATGTGCACAGTGGATGGCTGCAACGCTGCCTTCCCGTCCCGAAGAAGCCGAGACAGGTGAAGTAGCTTTATGTTTTTCTTAGCCTTCTAACAAAATAATTCAAATGGGTTCAGTTTCGGGGTCCTCATTTAGTTTTTTCCACGTTCGTGTGCACAAAACACATTATTCCTTGCTGGTAAGCAGAGGATTTGTGTATTTTTAATGTATTGCATTACATTATATTGTTTGGCTCTGTGGTTTACAGTTTCCTTCCAATTCCTAACAGTAGATGAAAAGGTTAAGTGCCACAGAAATATTTTCAAAATTACATAATAACGACAAAAGTTCATTTTATACAACATATGCATCTTTACTAAAGATTAGCTCATCTGCGTATGCTGAACAGTCAAGCTTACAACAGCAAATTCTAGTTTCTGATAATAAAGCATAAAGATAATCAACTGGTCAGATGGTTAACTGATCATTGAAAAATACCATTTTAAATAGAAAGTGATGTCACAGCCTAAGCAACCTGACCTCAATGAACAAGAACAATAAAGCATAGAGGCTCACCAAAGGGGACACACACATATTTCAAAGAAATGACTGACCAAATGTTCCACAAAACACAATTCTTTTCCTCATGTTCACTAAGAACTAGAGGCAGCTCCTCTCTTGGACATTAAGACACTGATATTATGTTCCAAACTGCATTAGAGCGGTAACTCTGGTGGGTTAGCTTCACCCCCCAACTACTGTTTTGTCTTAACACCTTTAACCTTCTCAGGAGCCATAAAGAATGCGTCGATTGTGGATTCTGAAGGGGCCTAAGAAAACTGTACACTCTGAAAATATTGCCTTGCACATGACTGGATGTACTTGGAGGTCCTGACCCTAACCCTAACCCCAGGTCTGCAGACCCGTTCAGTAAACCAGAAAATGACCGAACAGTTTATTTATTTCTGTCACTCAATTCATTAAATGAACAATAGAAAAAAATAATAAATATTAATTTCTCACATATGGATGTATATTTATTTTCTGCTTTCAGTCTAGTAAAACACCACATTAAGATTAGAGTAATACTTCAGACTGATAAAAAATATTTTTAAAACTTATGTGAGCTTAAGAAAATGTACGTCTAATATCTACTAAAAGGTTGTTATTTTAAAAGCTACATTTAATCTGACAGACAGGCCTCATTAGAACACATCCATCCATCCATCCATCCATCCATCCATCCATCCATCCATCCATCCATCCATCCATCCATCCATCCATCCATCC
>CAEGAE010075281.1:0-31960 GCA_903067095.1 Girardinus metallicus
TAGCTAGTGATAAAATTAAGGCATTCTGACCTTATTCATTCACAAAAATATAAAGCATCTTTCGGGCCCCCCGAAGCACCGGGGCCCCGGGCTGCAGCCCCGGTAAGCCCATGCTAAAATCCGGGCTTGCTCTAACCCACTGCTTTTCTGTTAAACCTTCGATGTCCTATCTTCCACCTCAGTCATAAACTCTTCTGTTTCCACAAGTTTGTCTTCAACCAAATCAGGAGATGCTGCTTCTCCCTTTGCCTCTGCCTTCCACTTTTCTGTATCTAGAAGTCAGGTGAAGAGGCAGCTGGAAAGAGGAACCGGAACAAGGCTGCAGGTCCAGATGGTGTCAGCCTTAGAGTCCTGAAGGCCTGTGGAATTCTGCAACATCTTTTCAATATTAGGCTGACCTAAGAAAAGGTTTCACTGTTGTGAAAGACATCAGTACAGTACAGTACAGAAAAAACTCACCCACCATTTATCAACAACTATATTCCACATCGTGAATGTCCTGGATAGACTTCTGTTGGCCCACCTGAATAAGCAGACAAGCACATATCAAGACCCCTGGCGTTTGCTTATCGCCGTGGAGCTGAAGATGCTATCATATATCTGCTTAATAAACCCACTGCCATCTCGACAAAGCAGGTAGCACTGTGAGGATAGTGTTCTTTGATTTCCCTAGTGCATTTAACACAAAAAAAACTCAGATTATCACATTCAATTACTAACCAAATCAAGATATTGAATAGAGTTATGAAATTAGTTGGGAACAAAAATCTATGTAATACTAATGTATTACTTTTGAGCACTTTTAACAACTTGTAACTCTAATTAGACAAAATATATGATAAAAGTGGATTTAGGGAAACTGAACTTTAATCCCATATTTAAGTGTGACATCAAGAGTAGAGTAGTTTATTGAAATTAATGTTTTCCCTTGGCTGCTGTGCATAATTCAGAATCTATCAATTGAAGTGATAGAAAAATAATTTAGGGGATGGGGCAAATTATTTCTAGGTACAAATCCAGTGCCAATATTTCAAAACTTTGCCAAAATCTGACCTTCCACACAGGAGTTATCATGTACTGTTTTCATGGAAAAGGATTGGCTTCCGAACTGTAAGCTTCCAAACATGTCATATGTTTAAGGGTTAGTGGATACTGTTTCAGTCATATCAAACACAGGGAGAAGCAGGAGGAGTCACTCAATCTCTGAGTTGAAATTACTACACCAGTGTGTGCAGAAGTGCTTTTTGATGATACACTAAAAATATAGTGCAAATCAGATGATATATCTGGAAGAAATATCTGTTGGACTTAACAAGAGGGCATTGTGGAGTCAAATTCCAATATAAACATTTTTAGTGCACTGCAGATGTTGCATGTGGGATTTCGAGCCCTACAAATGGCAAGCGACTTGAATTTGTCATTCTACCACACCAGTATTTCCAGCTCTCAAGCCCCTTGTGAGAAGGATGAATGACAGGTGAATTCCTTGTGGAAGGCGGTGGGACTAAGGTTATGTTATATACTGGCCATGTGAATGTAATGAGTGCTGGCCTGTTATGACACAGAAAGTGGGATGCAACTGGGAGCATTAGTGTGAAAGTTATTCCACACTAATATTTTGTGTCCAATCGTTATATTTTGAACCCTTGCCACGCCCACATGCTTTGATGCAGCCAAAAGCTTTTTATATCTGTTCATCTCCAATGCCTCGAGAGTCTGCATGTCAAAAGCTGTTGGAATTTGCTCAAGATATGTGTGTAAAAGACAAAATGGTGACTTTGATCCAAAATGACCAAAATGAGTTCCTTTTGTGTTTGGACCATGGCTCCAAGGGACATTTTTATTGATCCTCACAAGCTTCACATGTGTACCAAGTTCTATGATTGTAGGTTAAAGAAAGAATTGGGGCTGATATATTTTTTTTTTTAAGATTTCAGGGGAATTGTGGAAAAATTAGGCCACGCCCACCAAATATTGGACTGGATTCCTGCTGGCGGGTGGACTACCATCGATCAGTGATTTTGGTTCAGCTCATCTGGAATCAGTGGAATTTAGAGCCAAACAAATGGCAACAGCATGATGTCTGACTTTGCCGCGCTGCCACAGCTTCCACGAAAAACTCTTTTTGCTTTAAAGTAAGTGACACCAACGTGTTATCTGTCTTTTGACACGGGATCATCTTGATTAAGCCAAGGGGTTCAGAGATGGAGCTTTCAAAAAAGACTTCTTGTTATAAAGGGTTTGACCTTTATTTCAAAGTTGTAGCATTATAGCGCTTCAGTGTGTACATCAAGTTCACAGCTTGGCCACACCCCATAAAGCTGCTAAATAACGTCAAGATTTTGAGAACTTTTACTCACCCATCCCTTAACTGTATACTGATGAAGATGAAGCTGCTGACTCAAAATCCTTGGGAGAAGTTTGTTAAAGTTTGAGGTGTGTAAATGTCGAAAATGGCCTAAATTTGCTCTTTAACTCAAAATGATCCCCTCTTTGTAGGTTTTAGGACATACCTCCAAGAGACTTTGCTGTCTTTGTTTTGGGGGATCTACCTACATACCAAGTTTCAAATCTCTACGATGTACGGAATGGACTACTGCAAAGCAGTTTGGCCATGCCCACTTTAGATTCCATTAGAATCTAAAACATTTTTAACAAAGTTTGGTGACTTCTTTTTTATTATGTTAAGGCTTCCAAAAAAGCCATGTAAAGGCACAGAAAAATAAATATGAAATCTTTCAATTACAATTGGCCTTTGCAGCATTTTCCCAGCTTGGTCCCACATGTAGAAGATTGCAGCAATCAAAGAAAAATGGTGGGCTAGCACTATCTTGGCTTAAAAGTTACTACTATTCTGAAGGTTTTACTTAAATTATGTGATCCTGCGTACTTGGCAAAATGGAAAGACATTGGTGAAAAATTAATAGAAAGAATTCCAATACAGGCTATTATATGTAACAGTAAATTAAGATCCTCATTAAAAAAAAGAACTAAACCATGGCTGGAAGTACCTCTGCATATTTTTGACAAATCTTGTGGCCAAATATGACTTAATGGGACAATGTAAATCACTGAGGTGGATTGCCTATGACACAGATTTTGAGCTATATAAATTGCATGATATATTCAATAATGGAACACTTGGCCAACGATGCATTGGAAAGTTAATAAATAAATAAATAGGTTTTCAGGAATTTAAGCGTCAATATGCTTTGAGTAATCAGGATTTCCATGGTTACCTCTAGTTGTGACATTATTTAGGTCAGGAAATAAAGAAATCATATGTGGGTACCTAACAATCAAAGTTAATTAAATAAACAGTAGAAGCATATAAATCACAGATGACTCAAAGGGTTATCTGCATATCATGCATGGCTCTGGAGAGCTTAAAAGCTGACACCACAGACTACATAAGGGAGAAGTGGGAGAATGAAGCAAACATTGTGATCTCAAGGAAAAATGGTGAAGAAACAAAAAATTACAGTGGAAAGCCATCAACTCCATGCTATGGAAAGAGAATGGGTGGGAGAATATTTAAAGATTTTTTGCAAAACTCACAAAGGAAATTTACAGACACAAAATGTTGGAGACTATGTGGGGCATAAAGGGCTGATCACTATAATATCTTTTGTGAATTCCCATTATTAAAACAATCTGGGGTGAGATAAAAATGAACCCCGACAACGTTCTGAAAACAAATACAAAACGAATACCCCATTTACTTTTAAAACTATACTGTCATGGACATTGTCTTATTTAAAATGAGACACAATATCAATAAATGACAGAATCAATAAGTTTGACAGAAGATGCATCTTTAGCCGTTGCATTTAATTCAAGAAGCTCAGACAGCAGCCTGAAGGCTTCCCAGAGATGGACAGCGAGCTTACACAGTACACGCATACTTTTTATACCTTCTTCATCATCAGACACACTTTTACTTCCTCTTTTATGTCAGCAACATATACAGAAAGAAAACACTTTCATATGCAGTTTTAAATAGAAAAACAAAGTTTTTCCTAATTAAGTCAAAACAGAAAGTATTCATACCTCAAAGTTCAAGTTTAAAGTTTTGACACAACACTATGTATTAAGGTAAATGTATGATTAATTTAAGAAGATCCAAAGACTACAAAATGTTGAGGATTATGCCAACAGGACCATGTCAGTCAAAAGACAATTGCAGGAAGTGGAGAAGTGGAATAGTACCCAAAGGGGTGGAAATAATGTTTGGCATTCATAATATGGAGAAACTGACCTTGTCACTTAGAATGGAATCGAACACATTGAAAGTCATCTGGGAAGGATAATTACAATATATGAAACAACTTAGAGGGGATCTGTTTTAAGACATGGAGCTGAATACATATATGATTAAGTATATCAAATTACATGTGTACCCCTAACAGAAAATAAGACTGGCTCTACATCTATGTTCTAAGCTACAATATTACTGAAGTTATTTTTTGTTTTCCTTTTTTATATTATCTTGGAATTTTATCTTTAAAAAAAACAGCCTAGGAATAATCAAGGACTAAAGAGGACATTTCTTGTCTTGTCCCCTTTTTGTAATATGTAGCTGTATATTTGAGCAGAATGAATCACTTTATCTCATGTAGTCTCTTTCTTGAGCAGATTAGTTAGTGGATACAGCACTGTGGACAGACCTGGAAAGGAATTTCCCAGCATTGTTCACTTGTTTCGCTTTCACCGACGGTGAAAGCGAAGCGCTGCTGAATTAGCTGTCGCCATCGGATTTCTTATGATTTATGCAGCGTAATTCTATTACTGACGATTAGACAGACATTTTCGGCCGCTCAAAGAAAACCATTGCCAATGTCTCAAAGCGCTGCGTGTGAGTGAAAGGTGGGGAGAGGATGGGGGGAATAACTAATTGGTAAGTCATGTTATTGCTTGGATTTTAATAGATGCGTTTTGCATCCAGTGAAAACAAACATGTTAACAAATAAAGGACTTGGCGTGTTGTATTGACGTTTTATGAAATTGCCTCTTTTGTCAGCTCAATTTTAACAGGCACACAGTTCAGTAGTCCTATGTCACTGGATAACAATGTCAACATGTCACTGGATAACAAATAGTCACCAATGATAGCACTGACCCGTTTGATCAGTCCCATTTGCTTTGCCACTGCTCTGCCTAATAGGTTACTGACAAACTGTCCTTTAATAACTGTAATCCAGTACAGGTACCTCTGACCTTTGTGTGTGGTGGTAGTGAGGAAAGTACCCACACATCTGAACTTTCTACCTGGACTGTACACTGTTGATCTGGACTTATGCAGTTTTGGTTTTTGCCGTAGATTATTGAAAGTTGCTTCTGTCATAACTGTGGTATCAGCATCGGTGTCCCAGTCGGTGTCTGAATCTGACTCCTCGATGACATTTGACTTTGCTGTTGCTCTCAGGAACAGTTTACCAAGAAAAAACAAATCCTCATCTGAATCTCTAACAGCTTACCTCTGACTTGTTTTAGCATTTTAGTTTTACACACAGTCTCGAAATGTCCGCTTTTGTTACACTTTCTGCAACTTTTATTTCGGGCTGGAAAGTTTCTTTTCTGTCATGCATCCTATTGCATCTCTGACAATTCTCTGTTCTTGCCTTGTTTCTGCCTTGATTTCTCATAGCACCTCTTTGTGCTACTAAACTGTTTTTGTCTCACCTCATTCCATGCTCTCTGCACTTTGCTGCTTCACTTGTTCACTCTGACGTGCAAGCTGGGTGGCTCTCTCCAGAGTCGGGTCCGCTTCTAGTTGAGGTTTTTGAGAAACCTCTTTATTCATTATTCTGATAATGATCCAGTTGCAAATCTGCTCGTCTTTACCTGCGCCGAACTCTCAGTGCTGCGCGAGCTCATATGAGCCCGCACAAAAGCTTCAACCATCTCACTGGCCCTCTAGCTCCTTTTGTGAAAACGGACGCCATCATGGATAACGTTACTTTTTGGAACAAAGTGTTTGTCAAACTTCTGCATCAGTAGAGCGAACTCATACTGTGGATGTGGCATATCTTTGTTGCGGCAGGAAACACAAAAGAACCGTAAATAGGTTTGGCATCTCTCCTCATAGAGTACAGGAGCGAATTTACCTGCACCTTGCCACTCTCTCTGTCGAGTTTCGACGCAACTCTGAAGCGGGAGAATCTCTTCCACCACGTTGGCCTCTACACAGGCTGCGTAAAATCAAATGGCTCTGGAGGTCCAAACTTTGCCATTGTGCCCTCTCTGCAGGCATTTAAATCCTTAATTCTGACACTATGTCATGGTAGGAGGGAAGACCATGAGAGGTAATCGTCAGTTGAAAAGCTGTGCTTCTGCATTTAGCTACAGCATAAGGCAGTCTTTCTCAAACTGTGGTCCCAGGACCACTGGTGGTCCGCGGGCGCCCACTAGTGGTCAGCTAGGTACTGCATGTAAACAAAGGTTTATTTGCCGTGACGGAGCTCAATGTACCTGTCGCTACAGCTAGCTTACCAAAGGATTGTGTTAAAAATAATGATGGAAAACTGTCTTAAAACCAAGTCACTGAAAAGAAAAGCTGCAGATGCTGGTGAAAGAAAACAGGACTACTTATGATCAGATGAAGCTACGTTATAGCCGCTGCTGAGTGTTGATGTGTCATTCACTAGTGATTGGATTCCTTGAATCGATCAACCAGATCGTAACTTCTCTCGGAGACCACTGCCTCAATTAAGTAGAGAAACTTAGGCCCAGCCAACCAGTTGGTATGTATGAGTCGACCAGCAACAACAAAACGGGGTTGCATGATCTGTTGGGTTCTGATCTGTGAGTACAAAGTGCCATTGATTTGGGTTAGATGATTTTCTGATCCGTAGTAAGATTACGTAGAACCGCCTGCTTTCGTTGTGAACATAGCCCAAAACGACCTTATTATCTGTATAGTAAGATAAGTTGTTGAGCTGAAAGTTTAGTTCTGTCAGCTAGCTCAACAGCCAGCACCGCTGCACAAAGCTCTAATCTGGGAATTGTATGGTCTGAACGTGGGGGTAGTTTGGCTTTTCCCATGACAAACCCAACCTGATTGTTACCTTCATCATCTGTGACTTTTAAATATGCAACCGCAGCAGTAGATTTGGTCGACGCATCACAGAATACACACAACTCTTTCTTATCAGCGGCTGAAGGTGACAGTTTGGTGTACAATCGGAAGTTGAGAAAGTTTGGTCAAAGAAGCAATCCAGACTTCCTCCCCTTCCTTTGGTAGAGGGACGTCCCAATCTCCACTACCTGCTCTGAGCTCTCTTAAGATTGCCTTCCCTTTGATAGTGATTGGTGCCGTGAAACCAAGAGGGTTATGCAGACTGTTGATTGTAGATAAGACGCCACGTCGAGTGTATGGCTTTATCTCCTTTGAGACACTACAGTAAAAACAGTCTGGAGGTTCCAGCAGAATCCAAGACTGCGTTGCATTGGAAGCTGATCGACATCAAGATCTGGTTCTTTCAACTCACTTGCCTGATCAGATGGTGGAAAAGCCTCCATGACCTCCTTGCTGTTAGCAGCGATCTTGTGCAGTCTCAGGTTTGACTTGGAGAGAACATCCCGTTTTCTTTTGAGCAAGCTGATGGCAGCCTCATTTGTGGGTAGAGACTTCAGCCCGTCATCCACATAGAAGTCATGCAACACAAAATGCTGAACATCACTGTTGACATGAAACTCACCACCTTGAACAGACTGGTCCATATCATTGATAGCCACTGCGGGAGACGGTCTGTTGTCAAAGACATGGACTCTCATACGATACTCGACGATGTCTTTGGAGAGGTCATTGTCTTCGAACCAAAGGAAACGTAAAAAGTTTCTGTCCTCCTCTTTATCTAGAAAGCAGTAGAACATCTTCTCAATGTCTGCTGTGAAGGCAATTGCTTCTTCTCTGAAGCGAATCAGAACTCTGAGGAGTGTATTGTTCAAGTCAGGTCCTGTTAACAGCACATCATTGAGGTATATACTATTGAACTGGGAACTTGAATCGAAGACAACCCGAATTTGTTTTGGTTTTCTTGGGTAGTCAACACAGAATGTGGGCAAGTACCACCTTTCTTCGTCTTCACTGAGTGGAGGAGCTAACTCAGCATGGTTATTCTTGAACATTTTGTCCATAAAGCTCAGGAAGTGCTCTTTCTCATGCTCTTTCACATCAAGGTTGTGTCTGAGAGATGTGAGATGCTTCAGCGCATGAGACCTATTATTGGCCGTGGGCGTGGATGTTTAAAAGGCAATGGCGCTATCCAACTATTGTTTGAGTTTTTGCAAAGTCCCTCCTTCACTATCTTCACGAAGTACCCCTCCTGAATCGAAGGTGCTACTTGGTTGTCATCTTTGGTTCTCTGAAACACCGAGCATCCTAGATGGTCATCTTCACAAACAGATGACTCGTCTGAGCATGCTGGAGTGCGTTCATTGACTGGAAATCCACCATATTTTTCCTTAACGTGAAACACATTTGGACATGGTTGGAAAAGTGTTGGACATCCAATATCAGAAGCAGTGGTGAAGAAGGTACAAACTGTTGGTGGTTTGTGCACGTTGCCCAGGCATACGTTGCCTACCATCACCCACCCCAAATCCAGCTTCTGTGCTTATGGCAGGTTGTGTGTGCCGTTCACCTGTTTGTGGACTTTGTGAATACGAAGACTGTCACAGCCCAGTAGAAGCATGATTGGTGCTTTTGGATCGACCTCTGGGATCACGTGCGCCAGTGACTTCAGATGAGGATGGTGGAGTGCTACATCGGAAGTTGGAATCTCATCTCTGTTGTTTGGGATGTCATTACACTCTATAAGACTTGGTAATGGGAGGAGACAGTTCCATCCAGAGATTCCACTTCGTAGCCGGTAGCTCTTCTTCCTGATACTTGCTTCACTCCAGCACATGTTCTCAAAGTGTAAGGAGAACTTGAACTTGTGTCACTGAAGAACTCAAAGAACTGTGAGGTAACTAACGAACGGTCGCTTTGTTCGTCTAGGATTGTGTAGGCTCTCGTAGCCTTGTTCCTAGACCCAGATGGATAAACGTTTACGAGGCTTATTTTAGAGCATGATTTCTCGGCAAGATCCCCACCACAAACTTGAGTACATTGGGCATTGACCTGTGATAGAACAGGGGTTTCAACCTCCCTGCCATGCCTTGATGAAGGACCTACTTCTGCTGCCCAAAGTGCTGACCCAGGGTGAAGCACTGTGGGATGTCTTTCGCTGTTGCATTCTGCGCACAGGATTTTAGCTGTGCAGTTTTTTGCGACATGCAGCGTGGAGGAGCAACATTTAAAGCAAACATAATTCTCCTTCAAGAAATTGTTACGATCTTCAATGGACTTCTCCCTAAATGCTCGTTAAATGACTTTTTGTTAAATGGCTTAAGTGGTCCTCAGCCTGAAAAAGTTTGAGAAACACTGGCATAAGGTAACAACATGAAATGCTTCTTATTCAAACTAGTTTCTCTGTATAGCTACCTAGTACTCCCCCAGTGGTCATGAAACCAAACTACCGTTACTCCAGATGTACAATAGAAACTAATCTCACAACAACCACTAAAGCCAAAAAAACTTTAAAAAAAATTTAATTCTCACAAATTATGTAGGTAAAAATTAAGAATATAAGAACTTTGGAGAAATGTTCCATGTGCAATGAGTTGACAAATGGAGGGATTTTTTTAGTGAACACTGTAATTTCCGGACTATTACATGCCACAAACAAGTATGGCTTAACATAATATGTATAGAGAAATATATTTTTAATGAAATACATACTGGTAGCATACAGATATATCGTACATGCTTGTTCCTAACTATTGCTGTAACATGGCTGCTTAAAGCAAAAGGAAAAATAATTGATTACGCTCCTCGTCTAACTCCAGCACACTAAAACCACCAAAGTCGTCTTCTTTGGTGTCAGAGTTGAATAGCCTCACACACTCTTCATTAGTCTCTTTTTTGTCGCCTCTCTCAGCATCACTTTTGTTTTGTGGTAAATTTGCTCTTGGACTTCTGCTGTCCTCTTCATCTCACAGCTGTCCAGCCTTTTGAAACCTGTTGGTTAAAAGCAGTGTATTAGCCGTATCACAGCAAATAATCAAAGCATGTGAAAAAGTATTGGCTTATAGTTCAGAAATAACAGCATTAAGAAACTCTACCTTGGATGGGGCCCAAACATAACTGACATATACGGCAATTGTTAAAGATGAAGGCATCTTCCCACAGGTTTGTGATGAAACAGATCAAAGACGAGTCAGCAGTCTCGTTTTTGAAAGTCAACCAAACTTTAATAAAATGCAAAAAATGTCTTTCAGAAATCAGACAGGAAAAAAATGCATACAAAGATTCAGTCAGATCTGGTATATATTCTGATTACCCGCAGTTACATAGATTTAAGGCACACCTTACGCTGCAAAACAAACCGCTTCTTGAATATTACCGCACCGTCTGCTTGCATAGCTAATGGTGGTTGGTTCTTTTTAACAGTTTTGGTTTTATGAGTCACACTTCCTAAAAAGAAGTTGTTATTTCTGAGATTATGCAACTCCAGGTGCAAAACCTGGAACCACACTATCTCTGATTTGTTCAAACTGACCAGTGCAGGAATGTGCAAACATAATATTCCAGAACTGCAGAGCTGTGTTGTCATGATATCTCTATGACAAATCATACTCAGTTAATTGATTTAAGCTTCAATAACTGCAACATATTGTAATAAAAGAATAAGTGTAATCCCATATTTTAATAAAAGACAATATAATCCCACACAAGCCTATACATTGCTCACAATCTTGCAGGCTGGCAGCCAAAGAGCATTGTGGATGAAATAAGCTATTTTTGTTTTAAGGTTTAGGAAGTTGCTTTTTATAGACATTATTGTTTATAATACATTAAAAGTTTTGAGAACTATACATCAAAATAGTACTACAACAAATACTGCAAATAAGAATGCATGCAAGCTTTTGCACACACCAGAGTATTTTAGGGAAGTTTATATTTCAGGTATTAAATGGGATGTTTTTTTCTTGCTTCTTAATATTACTGATTGTAGAATTTTCTAACACAAGACACGGCAGTATCACCACTCAACTGTCAGCCCTTTTGTTTGTTGACCCTGCATGAACTTGCTGTGTGTGTATGTGAATGCGGGGGTGTACGTTGGTGTGTGTGTGTGTATGCGTGTGTCTGTACTTAGTAATCAATGTGCTTCTTTGTTCTTTTTTTAACACACTTTAAGTTCTTGCAATAGAGCTACCAGCATGCATCAAACAGCTACGGCTGAAAATCTGGCCCCTGAACGTTTTTTTATTTAATGTAATAGGCACGTTTCTTGACACTCAAGGACACTACAAAATACCCAAAAAACTGTTTATAAAATCACCTTTAATAAAGGGTGACAACTTTACAGAGTAAAAAACTATTTGTTATTCGTTAACAGTACTTATTTCAAATAGAAGCATACATCTACATGATAATATTTATGTAATGTAAAAAAAATGTTGAACAAAGATTGAAGTAAAATTACCGCTGCAAATTAGCTTAGCGTAGAGTTGGATCCTTTGGACTAATTGTCATTATGTCATAATCACTACATCTAAAAAACATATCTCCAAAATTCCTCATTTTACACAATAGGAAGGCGCAATAAAAACCGTATACAGTAGAAACGATAGAAATTTGAAATAGAACTCTGCAGTCTATCGGCTAATAAAGTTTGTTGATGACGTAACTGCTGACATCAAGACAGAGCAAGCGGGAAGCAGCATGGTTTGACAGTGCAAGGAAAGAGCTTGTTAAAAAGGCAAAAATATTAATTATATGGACCTGGATCAGGAACACACGGTCACTGTCAAACAGTGGGAATCCAGAAACGCATGCAGAATTGGTCCAGCCCACACCGGGACCCACACAAGGTAAAACTCCACAAGGTAAAGACCAATGGACTCTGCTTTTTAACCCTCCCGCCGTATTAGCAATGCTCAGGAGGAGAAAGGCAGATGTCACGGTCAGACAGTGGGAAAGCACCATGAGACAAGGTGACAGACTGACAGTCTTTCTGAAACCACAAGCACAATCCAAAAAAACCTCTGTGTAAAAAAACAGAGTAAAAAACATGTAGGGTTTAAATTCAAATTCAATTCAGAAATGACACCGTCTCTTAAACACCAATTGTAATAAACTACAATTTATTAGTTGTAGTTTTGAAAACTTCTTGTTTAAAGCAAGTGGAGTTGCTTTGAGAATAAAACTGCACTTTGAATGCAGATGCTTGACGTTTTGCTCCACACCTAGTATTCCGCTTGTCTCGTTTACATTCAGTCTATGTGGAGGCGCGTCTGATGTGTCAAAACTGCTCTAACTGTTGTTTTCTGTTGCCGGCCTCAGACGCGCTTGAGTGCTTGACGCTTCAAATTGCGCCGTCCCAAATGCGTGAAACGTGCCGCGATGGGGCCTCGACGGGCCCTCGACGGGTCCTGTAAACATTCAGAGTCTGTTTTTACATTCACATAGACTTCGAATGTTCAAAATGTGTTTGTTGTGAACACAGCATTAGACCACAGGAGGATTAAACAGTAAAACCAGAAGCAGAAAAAAGCTAAATACAAGCAATTTGCCAGGTCCCTCTGAAAATGAGATTTTTAAAGGAAGACCTGGTAATGATGGGTAGCAGCATAAAACATTACATACAAATAACATATGCTGTCCATGTTAGGGTTTTAACACATACATACAAATATGTGTTAATTAGTGTGTGATGTTTTTTTTTGTTTCTGTTGTAAGTTTTATATATATATACATATATATATATATATATATATGTATTGTCAAATAGTAATTTGGGATATTTCTTATACATGCATTGTAGGAATTAATTCCAAGGTCCTTATGTGTCAAGACTCAAAATTCATTTTGGCACTTATGCGAGACCAATCGTTTAGTTGTTGACTGTTTTCTTCTGCAATTTAAATCCTTTAGGTTATCTAAAAGACAACTTTAATTGTTTTTAGTGCTCATATGTGCTAAATTATAAGTGTGAATATGTATGTCTTTGCCAGTTACTGGCAGCAATTAACCTTCTTTTTTGGAAGCAGGAAGGGCTGGATATTATTTTGCTGTCTTTTATTAATCCATTTTAGTTAAACAGCATTCTTGTAATTTAACGCTGGCACCAAAGAAAAAATTAGTTGGAGCACATTTTTATCATTACTAATTTAAATGGATTCCACATATGACCCATTCAGTGTGAGCATGACACAGATCACACCCCTGTGTAATTAAAGATTAGAAAAAATATATTTGAATTAATAGATTTCAATCAATATGTTATTAGTGGTGACACTTTTGAATCGGTGTCACATTAGACATACTTTATTCATTTTTCTTTTTACAGATGACATTCTCCCTGATTATTTTTTAAAATAGATTATTTCTACTTAAAGCGGTCATTGATTGTTGTGGTTCCACTTCGTTTCATTTTCATAGCACCACTTGTAGTTGCTAACATTGTAGGTAGCAGTAGTTCAGTTAGTAATTTATTAGTTGTAGTTTTGAAAAACTCTTGTTTAAAGCAAGTGGAGTTGCTTTCAGAATAAAACTCAATTTCAGATAGTATTTAAAAGATGTTGATTTCTATTCCTTTTTCATGTCTTTGTGTGTCAGTAAGAAATGTAAATAGTTAAATCTGATAACTTGAGTGATGCTTGGTTTTTAATTTGCATGTGTTCTTTGCGCCTCTAACAGGACCTGATAAAGTCAAGGTAAGAAATTGAGCACACAGAGATTCACATAAAACTAGGTTTTAATCAAAATTGCTTTTTTAATATTTAAGTATATATCATATGTATGATAAACAAAGAGCAGAAAGAAAAATAAGCAAAAAAAATTAAGCATTGAGGATATTTATAAAACCAATATCAATCAGATAACTTTTACAAAATGAATGAAGAGTATCCCATTTTAACATGGAACCGGCTGCAGTTAGCAGTTTTTCATTGGTTTGTTTTGTACAACCTTCATAAAGTGGCCCACCTACAAAAATCTGTACAGCACTGTTCTTACAACACAGCTGCTCTAATTTATGGAAGTTAGGAAATATGGTATATAATAATATTCCGTTGGAATAAAAATATGGTCACTTACATTCTGGTTTTCTGATCTAGTACTTGGTGTCAACCGTTTCTTGTTCACAGAAAAATAATTTTAATTCATTTCAATTTATGTACATAGTGTCAATTTCCAACACACATCATACCTCTAAAGTATACCTAATTTTTTATTGTGCTAATTTTCATAAGCATATTGTCTGTAAATTTTTAATGCATTGACAGTTTGTATAAATTCTGATAATATATTGGCATTGTACTCTTGAAAAATGTGAATATGTTGAATGCACAAAGTAATTCTTTTCAATGAGAAACTGTTGTAATTGATGCTTCTGTGTTCAGGTACCTGATATGTTTGCAGTATTGAAGTGTGTATGAAGCAAATAACGTACAAAGTGCTAAGCAGAACAATAAAAGACATTGATAAGTAGCCAAAACATGTACTTCATTATCAATAATAGTAAACCAGATTTTTACCTGGAGCATATTACTAATATTTAAAATATATACTGTTTATATATTTAGAAAACATTCTAAATATATTTTAAATGTAATTTGTTCACAAAAATGGTATACTTAATATACACTAATCAAGCACGTTTATGTTACATAAAAAGCTGTATACTTTAAGTATTCAAAGTATAACCTTAGTTGTTCCAAAAGTAGCATGTGATAGTACACTTGGTACACTTCAAAATGTGATTTTCTACAATTTAATTACAGTTCATTAAGCACAAAATTAGTTGTTCCAAAATAACACGCTTCAAGTTAAATGATCCTTAACAAACTTGAAGTATACTGATAATTTGTCTGGCTTCAAGTATGCTAGGATTTTATATACTTAGTCTATTTATTTCTCACAAAGGCGACACTCTGCCATGACCAACTGGAGGTTTAAGTAGACAGAGCAGATGCTAAGAAAACAAACTGATCTAGGAGTAAGTATCACTTCTCTTTTAGCTGTCTTTTTAGATAAAACCATTTTAGTTCAATAGAATTCCTGTAATTTAATAAGAATACTGTTGAATTACGTAAATACTATATTAAGGAACACTTAAAAGTTAGTAACAGGAGGAGTAGTACCTCAGCCAATGCCTCCCCCCAGGAGTGTGTCGGCTGAACAGAATGCTGAGCAGATGCAGCAACAATGAAAAGGAAATATACTGAGAGAAAATATGAAGCTAAAAGTTGAAATACAAAGTGGAAGAGCTTATAAAATGTTTACATTTTTGTTCATTTTCAATAAACATACTGCTAGTACATAGCAGCAGTCATGCTATCATGCTTCTGCTTCATAGTTTTACATTTGGAGTTTTTAGAGATGTAACTATTACTATGTAATATATTATGCTATTTAATGTATCATTACTATTATTATTATTATTATTAAGTGGTTATTTTACAGAGCATCTGATTTACCAAATTTTATTTAAAATTGCAATAATACAATCATTATTACAAATTAGATACTTAGGAATTTAAAAACAACACTTTTTCTTGCTAAAATAACTGGACGTTGACCAGTGCCAATGTCTTAAACGGATTTATCTCTCTCTTTCGCCAGTTTGGGAATGAAGCTCAGCAACTTGAATGGGCCAAGCGAGAGAGTGAGCGGGCAGAGCGAGATCGACTGAAAAGGCTCAGACAGCAGGAACAGGAGGACCTGGAGCTGGCCATTGCCCTTAGCAAGGCAGAGATGTCTAATGCATGACATCTAAATCTAACATGCATCTAACTCAGATGACATTATAATATGAACACATCTACACACACACACACAACCGTGCACCACCAAACATAACAAATAGCTGCAAAATTTGTTTGGATGCATGACAAAAAAGTGATTTAATAAACGACATGAGGAAGAGGACCTTTTGAAGGATGTATACACTGTGCATTACCACTTTATTTCTGGATATTGAGACTGATACATTAACTAAGTCAAGCAGACAAAGCAATTTACCAGGATTTGAGTCTATAGCATGTCTTTTTCTGGTACTTTCACAATGTGAAAAAACAGCATGTCAGTTAACCTGGCATTGAGCAACAAAGGAGCTAACACAGATGTAGATTTGTGTCATAGTGACAAACTGAAAGGGAGAGGGTTTTCTCTTCTAACGTTTGATAGAATTTGGCATTTAGTATTTGTGCATAATGTCATAAAAAAGTGATTTAACAAGGAAATGATCAGGGTTAAGAACATGAGAGGATTACTAACATGAATCAGTAAGATATAACCAAAAGGTGAGATATCAAGATTTTAAGGACTCTAAAATCTTTATCTGATTTACAGAAATGAGCTAGATATTCATTTTTTCACTCTGTTTTTACAATGCTTTCAAAATAGCTTGATATTCCTCTTGGGCAAGGAAAGTCTTGCCCAAGGACACAATGACTGAGAAGGACAGAGCAGGGGTCAAACCTGTGTTGTCCCTCCCACAGGTTATAAGGCAAACTCATACCTTCTGAGCCACCATTCCCCAATCCCAAACATTTCATGATTTAGATCAAATATATTTGTATTTCTATTGTATAAGATTTTATTCATTAATTTTTTAAAATCAAAATTCAACAAACATTGTAATATTTGGTAGAATTGCTGTTTAAACTATGTACAGGGTCAAAGCTGGTGGAATCTGTTTTGTTAGTTTGACTGGAATGAGGCAGGAGGCGAGGTTAACGTGTACTTTACTTCACATCACAACTTCCACGTATACATTGGTTATTATGTTACACATCAACATAACTGTACACAACATCTCCCCCTTTTGAGGAAGAGAAAAGGAAATAGTCTATCATCAGTTGAGATCAGAGCTTTGTGATCATCACAACTTTGTTGTTCTATGTAAGGATTTTGCTCTATTTGCCCCAAGTTTTAAATTTTTGGTCTGATGTTTGAGAAGTCCCTTTAATAATTCCACATAATAATCGTCCCGCACATTGTTATTTTTTGGGATGTACCTGAGTTCAGCCCAGCTTTCACATCTTTGTGACTAGAAGATGCTAAGCTAAATAGGCACAGTATTTTTTTGACTGGCTTTTAGTCGAGTATTGAGAAATGTAAAGTTCAACTTAGAGCTGGCACTATTTTGGGATGCTGTTCTCAGGCTTACAAGATAATGCAACAATGGCAAAACACTTAGAGACAATTGGATCAGAGAACAGAACATGTCTCCAAAAATAAGGTATTTGTTCCAGAGCTCATTTGTAAAAATATATTCTCACTTTTTGTTCAGCCCATGAAAGTCCACCTGATGATGGTATAGGACTTGCTTTGTTGTGAAGATACCAGCATCTTTACAAGGTTTTTGCTTTTATTCTGTGGTTGCAACACATGTTCATGTTTGGGACACAAAACCTCCTACGACGGTCGGAATATTTCCATGCTGTACTTGCATTTAATGTTTGCTTAGAGAAAAATTTCCCTTTCAGGCACCTAGAAATAAGTGATGGATAAACCAGACATAGTGGGGTCCAGGATTCTCATATTGTATATCTTGAAGAATTGTTTTAGATTTGATCACAATGCTACACAAGCATGACGTGTGTTTGAAGTGATGCCAATATCCAAAAGGTGATAGGCAGAGTAACAGTAAAGTGTGAACAGTTTTTTTCAGTCAGAACTCCTGACTCTGAAAAAGTAGTAACATGTTTTTTCTTTACTCTGGTGTTTAGCAAATAAAAGTAATTTTGGTAAAAAAGGAACTGTTTAATCTGATTAACAACAGAAATTAAAAGAGGGAAATTGTTTTGCATCTTTTTGAATGTAAATATCTGGTTTCAACTGTATATGGATTCCAGCTTGGCTGCATCTTGCAACCCTCCCAGAACAAGTTGGGACATCAAAGCTGCAAACATTTGTCAGCTCAGTCATGCCCTTCACCCACAGAGTGTATATAAGCAGCCAACCTCCTGACCCCCAATCACCACCCGGAGGATGACGCTCAGGATATCTGGGTTTCTCTACTGAACATTATGTGTGTGACCCACAAAAAATGTTCCACAAGAGACTTTCCTCAAGCCTGGAGCTTTCCTCTTCACACTCCAGATTCCAGAGTAGTTGCTCTGTTACTTGGCTGTATTTGTTCTTTTTTTTTTGCTTGTTCCTCTGAGTAAGCAAAGTGTGCATACCTCAATACCTCAACAAGTGTTACCCTTTCATCAGAGTTGTGACTTTTTTGCAGGAACTTATATTAGTTTGTTTATGTGCTGTATAACTTGCTGCATTGAAATGACTACAACAAAGAGTCCAGTGACTGGAAATTCCATCTGAGGTGTTTTCAGATTGTTAAATATCAGACAGTCACTAAAGCACTATTTTGGTGTTTTGGTGATACTGTGTAATATCGGGAAAACATATGCAACAATATGGTGAATGTTGCAATAATGACGTGATTTGCAATGAAAATACAAATAAGTAAACAGTATTGCCTCTTTTGGTTCATAGCAGTACTAGACCCCAAATAATGGGTCCATTCAGTCCTGTCTGATTCTGGGAAAGAAACAAAAATCTATTTCAAGGTGTGGAAAGGTTTTGGTTTCCAGTGATTTCTGAGTTTTGGCATTGGAATGTATCATGAATTATCTTCCTAACTCTTTACCTTTTAAGTCATTTTCTGCTGCATGCAACAAATGTCACAAAATACATTACTGGAGTAGGGAGTCTGAATGCATGGTTATTCAATAATTAGCTAAATATCAAGCAGTTCCTCACAGTATGTGTATTATGTGATATATATTGTTCAGATGTACTAGGTAGGCATTAGGGATGGTATGTAAAAATGCTGTGGTTCCATGGTATATACAAAAATGTAAAACAGAAGTATGTACCATGATCTTAAAACATAGAAGCAGCAATTATCTTTACTTAGATGTTGTTTGGCTATAATGTCATTTCAACCCTATTGCTATTTTTGACAAAATAACCACTAACTGGATTTAGTTTTTATATTCTACTGAGCTTACTTTCCTACATTACTGGTTAATTTCAGTTTTGGCTTTTTATTTACCTCAAAATATGCTAAACTAACTTACTACAGTGGAGAATATGAATTGAAATGATTTTGGTGAGAGATGTTGAGGAGACCAAAGACACCTAGAAGTGTTCAGGTTGTCTGGTGTCTTTCCTGGGTTGATTAGTGTATCAGTGAACAGCAACTATTTACTTTACACCACAGTATCTTTGTTTATTATTTAGCCATATATTTATCCCATGATGATACAAATGCATGATTTGAATTTTTTGCTTTTATTAATTATTTATTGAAATTCAATAAAACCAGACTTACAGTGGGTATGGAAAGTATTCAGACCCCTTTAAATTTTTCACTCTTTTATTGTAATCATTTTTCATATTATTTCTCATGAATGTACAAGTTATTCATGAGAATTATTCTTTTGTCCATTTTGACAGAACAAAAAAACCCCTAAAATGTAGAATTTTTTGCAATTGTATTAAAAAAGAAACACTGACATATCACACAGGAATAAGTATTCAGACCCTTTGCTCAGTATGTAGTAGAAGCACCTTTGGAACTAGTACAGCCATGAGTCTTCTTGGGAATGATGCAACAAGCTTTTGACTCCTGGATTTGGGGATCCTCTCCAGCTCACTCCGGTTGGATGGTGAATGTTGGAGGAGCCATTTTCAGGTCTCTCCAGAGATGTTCAATTAGATTTAGGTCAGGGCTCTGGCTGGGCCAGTCAAGAATTGTCTCAGAGTTGATCTGAAGCCACTCCTTTGTTATTTTATCTGTATGCTTTGGGTCAGTGTCTTGTTGGAAGAAGACTTCGGCCAAGTCTGATGTCCTTAGCAATCTGGGAGAGGTTTGTTTTCAGGACATCTCTGTACTTGGTCGTATTCATCTTTAATTCAATTGCAACCAGTCATCCTGTCCCTGCAGCTGAAAAGCATCCCATAGCATGATGCTGCCACCACCATGTTTCACTGTTGGGATTGTATTGGGCAGGTGATGAGCAGAGCCTGGTTTTCTCCACACATACCGGTTAGAATTAACGCCAAAAAGTTCAATCTTCGTCTCATCAGACCAGAGAGTCTTATTTCTCAAAATCTAGGAGTCTTGCTTGTGTTTTTTTGGCAAACACTATGAGAGCTTTTGATATGTCTTGTTGGCACTGAGGAGAGGCTTCTGTTGGGCCACTCTGCCATAAAACCCCGACTGGTGGAAGGCTGTGGTGATAGTTGACTTTGTGGAACTTTCTCCCATCTCTCTACTGCATCTCTGGAGCTCAGCCACAGTGATCTTTGCCTTCTTCTTTGCCTCTCTCACTAAGGCTCTTTTCCCATGATTGCTTAGTTTAGCTGGACGGCCAGATTTAGGAAGAGTTCTGCTCATCCCAAGCTTCTTCCATTTAAACATTGTGGAGGCCACTGTGCTCTTAGGAATCTTAGGAACAAGGCATAGAATTGTGCCTTGCACAGAGCTCACTGGACAGTTCCTTCCACATCATGATTCTCATTGGCTCTGACCTGCCCTGTGAGCTGTGAGGTCTTACATAGACACGTGTGTGCCTTTCCTGATCAAGTCCAATCAGTTTAATTAAACACAGCTGGACTCCTAAGAAGGAGCAGAATCTCGAGGAGGATCGGAAGAAATGGACAGCATGTGAGTTAAATCGAGGGTCTGGATACTTATGACCATGTGATATGTCAGTTTTTTTTCTGTCTAGATTAGATGCTGAGTGTACATTCATGAGTAATAATATGAACTTTTTGATTTTAGCAAAAGGCTGCAAAGAAACAAAGAGTGAAAAATTTAAATGGGTCTGAATACTTTCCATATGCACTGTATACCCTGATTATTCTATTAACACCCTGAGAGGAGAGGAGCCAGCTGACTCAGCATCTTCCTTAATTAAACAAATACATATTTTTCTGGAAAACTTAAGATTACAAATTTAGACTTGTTAAAATAGTCTGAGGTGCTTTCTTTTGTTCATCCAAGATTATTATTTTAACAGCTGAGTTAAATGGAATGATGTCTCGACAACCACATTGCACAAATGAACATTTTGACTTACCATTATATAAAAAAATGGGTTCTTATTATGATTTGATCAATTCTGGTTGGAAATTTGTTTCTGTTTGATGCCTTTTGCAATATTTATTGTTATACTTTTCTGTAATTTAGGTCATAAAGTCAATCTTCAGAAGCAGATTAAGTCAGGTTCTGTAGCTCACAAACTTAGTTAAAAATTTTAATTAAAGAATATAAATGCAAATATTTGAGCTGGAAGATGTTCCAATTACTGCTGGAAATAAGGAAGACAATAATGAGGTGTTTCCATATATTCCACAGTGTGTTTTCAGTCTGAGACATTCCTAATCATGGATATCATAGATAATGGAGGGTTCTTTAGTTCTGACGTA
Organism: Girardinus metallicus; assembly: GCA_903067095.1. Classification (NCBI taxonomy): domain Eukaryota; kingdom Metazoa; phylum Chordata; class Actinopteri; order Cyprinodontiformes; family Poeciliidae; genus Girardinus; species Girardinus metallicus. The sequence goes on from CAEGAE010075281.1 coordinate 21,506, forward strand.
ATAAAGAACCCTCCATGAAACAAAGAGAACTGAATAAATGAACTGAGAGTGCATTTCTTTAATTAAACAAATGTTACAAAATGTCTGCATAACAATATGAAAAGTAACTGCTCTCCCTGCTGGCTCAATAAGATTTTACAATAGACTACATAACATTTACATTACACAGGCTTCTGTGGAAAAAATACACTGAACGTTTTACAAACAAGACAGTAAAATAGAATACAAGATCAGTGTACAACTTAGTCTAGAGAGAAAATGAAATGATCCCTACATGGCCAATGACCAGCTAGAAAATCTGCTTGATAATGATGATGTCTGACAGCCATCTTGTTCTACCAAAGCAATGGGATCAAAAAGCTGGGTGGAGTCGGACACGAACAAGCCAGCAAAACCTTTAGAAATGTACAACGAACGCCATCTTTTTCTATATAAACTAACAGTAGCACCTTGATGTTCAAATGCCCCACAAACTGGACTCAGCAGTCCAATGCACAGAGTAAGAGAGTAGGACAGGCAGGCAATAAAAACAGAAATGCAGCTTTACACTGCAGAAGTCAAGTAATCGAACAAACTCAAAATAATTACTGTTTATGAAGCAGATGCTAGTTTCTCAGTGCACTAAAATGAGCAATAGAGTTACGCAGCTCACCCAAGGAGGGAATGTAGTTAATAAAATGGGACGTTAGAGATCAAATGGCTGTGCTACCTTTAAAGAGTTTAACCTGTTACTCCACAGCATCCAACGGAAAAGTTTTTCTGCATTATACATGCCTAAAGAAATGACTGTTGCAACACTTACATGAAACCTAGAAACTTGAATCAAAATCCAAGAAAAATATCCCAGAGATTTAAAAAAAATCTTTTTTCAATGCTGGTTAGATTTTTTTAAATTATTATTATTTTAATAAAGCCTTACTTCATTTATCCAGAAGAGTCCCTATATGTTTTTTTAGTTCTGAAATATGTTGATACATTTTAAAATGCAATATATACCATGAAAATATTTCTATCGCAAGATTGTAGATGTGAGAGTGTTAACATTAAGTCAACTCATAAATATTAAAAATGGAAGTTTCCAAACCATTTGGAACAAATAAAAAATGTTTTAAGCTCCCGGTCTGCAGTCAGTGTAAAGCCAGTTTTAAAGCAGCTGTCTTTGTTCTGTTTTCAAAGGATAATGTGCAGTAGATCAGAGGTTTTGAAGCCTCCTCCTGCATGGTGCTTCCATGCATACACAAATAAATGCCTGATTAACAAACTGGACAGTAGCTGAAGGGGAAATGCAATCACTTGATTCAAGTGTGTTGGAGTAAATACTCATGTAAAATACAGAGGACAGTGGGTCATGAGGACCAGGACTGAAAATCAGAGAACTGGAAGAAAGTGCTTGAAAGGAAGTTTTTAGTTTGTTTTATTTACTTTAAAGATTTCCACAATCCTGTAGAGCTTTCAGTCGACAGGCAGCCTGGTGTAATGAAGGCCAAGTCATTCATGAGTAATGATTACCTCTGTCCACTAAGCTCCGCCCATCAAGCAGAGACTAGTAAACAGAGAATGAGCGTCATCTGTATAATTGATATTAGTTTTGAAATCTTTTAAAATCTATGAAATAAAAAACTTTTATATTGTTTTTATTGTTTTATGTTTAGAAAAAAAAAAACTAGTGGCCAGATATTTGGGATTTGAATTTTTAAATCCACCTCTACAGAGAGGCAGTTTCTAGTTCACATGTCCAACTGTCCATGGGCAAAACACTGACGTCAGGAGTGTCTACTGATCTGAAATAACTTTGAGTGGCTAATGTGGCAGCGTGTGGGATTCTGGTCTGTTTTCTGTGAAAAGCAGCAACTCCAGAAGTTTCTGGTAAATATCCAATTATTTCTCCAGAGGTCTGAACCTCACTGATTGTCACACAATACACATGCATAAGAATGACAGTCCAACCTGGACGCATTACTTCAAGGTTTAACAGAAATTGTTAAACCTTGAAGTTTAACAAGGTTTAAATTCAATTCTGTCATTGGACAGAAATTATTTTTTAAATGTTAAAAATCTTGAGAGATTCAATTCTCCTCTGTTTTCTACCATTTTCAACAGAATAAAAACTAAAGGGCTGAATGTGAAGTAGAGGTTTAGAATAATATTTGGGGTATGTGTGTGTTCCCCTCTCTGAAACCTTTAATAGCCACTAAAAGCAAAAGCTGAAATAAATTAGGAACAAGTTGATCTTGGATGGAAAATGCTCAGGTGGGGCCAGTTTAATGAAGCTTTGTTTTTTTAAGACTATATCAGCACAACCACTGACTTTACATTCCAGCACTAACCCAGTTCTCAAACATCTTACTCTAGTCAGTGCTATTTGTTATGTATCCTTGAAGTAATGCTAGAGTTTGTGGCCCATTAACATTATTGTAAGGAGTCCTCTGCAAAAATGTCATCAGAACAAAACATTTTTTGACCTCACAGTCCAGCCAAGAGAACAAAGCATTGAAACAGGCAGCAGTCCATGCAGATCCTGAAGAACCAGCTGCTGCTACATTGCCTGCTGCAAAGTTAAGGTGCATTAAAACACTTCAGTCCAACGGTGCTGCTGGTGTGTAATCCGGGCTGACCAGGTGTGAGGGTCTACTCCATGATGGCTCTGTAAATCACAGGCTCAATGTAGTCGCCCCTGTAGCGGGAGTTGATCACTCTTTGTCTCTTTGATTCTTGGATGATCTCATTGTCTTCAAAAATTCCATCAAACCTCATATCTGATGCCTTAGACTGCCAAGAGAATAACAAGGGTTACATGGACTATTTAATAACAGCTTTGTGTAATTACATGCTACAACATAAAGGTGAATTTGAACCCACCAGTCTGGATTTGACTCTCTTGGGAAGTTCTTCGTCCAGAGTGTAGACATCATCTCTCTTGGCTGTTAGCTGTGAACCATCTTCAAATTCTACCTGCGGTTTGGAACAACAGCACATATTAACACCTATTTTTTCACAATTGTGACATTTTGATTTTATTTTATTTGTATGATAAATTATCACAAACTGCAAATACTGAATTAGTTAATCAACCAAAATCTCATATGTAGCTAATAATAATCAAAGATTTTTTTTTTTTTTACTACAAAACACTCCAAATTACTAATCTCAGTATCCACTGAACCTTAACTATAATGCTATAATAAGTTCATGTCTATGTGTCATTTGGCAATTATTCATCTGAGTGAAAAAGTTCTTCTTTGGGGTTCCTCAAGGCTCAGTTTTCAAACTACTTTTGTTCAATATCAGTGTACTCCGTCAATCTCAGAGTACTTTGGATCCCTGTTTGGAAAAGGATAGATTTTAAAATCTTATTGGTCTTTAAGCCACTGAATAGAATCACATCTCAATAATTTCAGAGAGATGCGTTTCTCAGGTGATCAGTTTTGTTTACTCAGTGTTCCAAAAAATAAGTCTAAATCTAAAAACAAAAGTAGTAATTACTTTCTGTGTCCCTGATGTATGGAATCATTTCCCTAAATAGATAATAAATTATGCAGTTTTTACTAATAAGAACATAAAGTCAAAGATTATTTTGACACAAATTGCACAAAGAAACAGAAAAATACTTACCAAGTACATTTGAATAATATGAGCTGCCACAAACTTGGCCCCGTAGACCAGCCCATCTGTCCAGCGCACCTGAACCACTTCACCCTGCGGTGGTGGGCCAAGCTGAGCGCAGTCTTGATTCTGAGCAAAGAAACACACACACAAACTGATCAGTCACCTTTAACACTTTCAAGTGAGCTATACAGCATACCTTTAACTTTTATAAAGAAGCTACATGTAGGCTAATCCAAAAAACTGTTCCGTCTAGTTTCTAAATCTCAAGACAACCTTATTTTAATTCAGGTAAAATGAACAACGCCCTTTACATTTCTCCTTACTACGCTAGATGTTTTTAATGCAAAGACAAATAAAACATACCACAATGTCCTCCGGGAAGAGGTTATCACTGAAGGAGCCGTCGTCAAAGTTGACTTCGTAAAAGGTCTCTTTTGAGAGCTGAACTACATCACACTGATAGTAACGGCCATTCTTGTGCTTGCAGATGACTTTCTGACCCACAGTAAGCTCATGCATTGCTGCCTTATTGCGCTGCGGCAGAAAAAGCCACAAATAGCATTATTAATGCATACATCATACTGAGTAGGGTCCATCCTAAACTATAAATAGATAAAAACTAAATTCATGTTGAAGAGAGAAAAAATCCTGTGCAGCAGTTTACCTCAATCTGAGCAGGACCTTTGTGCCGACAGCAGGTCACATGGACCACAAAGGGCCAATCATCTGGCTGCATCAGTACCCCAGCAGCCTGGGCACAGGTAGGGTGGTATGCAGTGGGACAGCGGCCATGAGAGCACTGCACACAGCAGCCAGATGCCTTTTTCACGCGTTTCTTGCAGTAATAACATTTCTGTGAAATGGAAAAACAGCAGCCTGGGCTCAGCAAGCTGTTAGAAATAGCTAAAGAACAGGAAATATCCTGTCTTGTTCCCGTTGTCAAATGTTCGTCTTTACTGAATCACAGAGTTGTAAACATGTCTGAATGACACATCCTCTTTACTGAAGCTCACTGTTTTTTCACACCTGTTAGCTTGTTAAATACACAAGGTTGTATTTTGGCTTTGATACAAAGTTGTTCCCTTTACTTAATACTTGCAGCTCCTGGTGACACCATGTGAACTCACCAGTTTAAATCTCTGTAGAGGGATTCCACTCAGATCCACAGGACTTCTTTCAGCAATGTTGACAAAGCGCGCCTCCATTACTGCCACAGCACACAACACATGTACCCACCTACAAGACACACAACACTTTGTGATATTATTTATTCCAACTGGTGCATCTACCAACATACTTAAAAGGGCAATATTATGTATTTTCCAATGAAATGTGCAATAAAATGGTACTGTGTTACCTTCAGTTGTTATAAAATGAAATTGGCCTCTGTCTCTTTAAGTAGCTCCTACTTTTTCCGACACACTGTCTCAGCACGTAATCCATTAAGTTGTTTACAACAATTCTTAGAAGAGTTGGACTTAGTTCCTATGATCAGCAGAACCACAGTTCCACCAAGTGTTTGCTAATTGCTGCTGTCGCTAGTCTGGAGGAGCTGAGTGGGGGAGTGGTCTGTGAGTGAGAAGTTCAGTTGGACAATGCAGGTCCAAGGAGGAGCTTCATGGAAAAAGGAGGTGCTTTGTGGTAGCAAGTGTTTAGGCACCCCTGAATGACTGCCAGGGCCCCTCAAAAATGCCAGAAAGAATCAAAGCAACATCCCAGGTATTTTTTTGATGAGTGTGAAACATTCCAACATGATACAAAACTACAAAAAAGTCCTCCCAGGGCTTTGAAGATAACGCTGTGGTGGTAGAATATCTTCACATCCAACCCATGAAAATCCCAACTTGAAATAATTTGGTCATATTATTTGCTGTTTTGCCAGGTCCAGACTTCGTAGCTTTAGGTGCTAAAAATCTATCCATTTTTCCTCTGGCATAGATTAGGTGAAGTTAGCTAAATGTTCGCATTTACATTTTCTGGTTTATTTCCTACTACCCCCTCATGTTGTGCCTCCCCTAAAGAATTCTGGGGCGGTGCCTCCACTCGGAGGGGAGGCACCGCCCACACTTTGAAAAGCACTGTTCTAGATAACCCTGGAACTTACTTATCATTGGTGGTTTTATGTAGGGCTCCACCTCTTAGCAAACACAGGCAGCAACTCTGCAAAAAGAAGAAGTCTCATAAAAGGGTCCAGTCAAAAAAAATTCATATTTGGTAGGAAGCAGTAAGCTTATTCTTTCTCTGCTGGCATTATTTTTAAGAACACATTCTGGAGATGACAACTCTGAGGCATTATTTACTCATAAAAATGTTCATATGGCACAGACAAAGTCTACTAATATATTATCTTGACAATCTTGATGTGAGATAAAACAATCTAAATTTCTTTCTGCATTTAAAAGAAAATGAAAACCATTGTGACGAAGCAATATGGCATTTTTTGTGTGTACTTTTTGTTGAAATATGTCTGTAGTGGTCTACTGTGCTGACTAATTTTCTTTTTATGTGAATAAGGGTCAGATATTACAGGTTTATCATCCTTTTCATTCATGGCTTCTTTTAGGGGTTACATGAACTATTCATAATTATTACTGAGTGAATAAAATAAAAAACAAAATGAAATAAAATTATATTACTCAAAAACTACAACTTTTTATTCAGACTGTACATATACAGTGCTTCATTTTGCAGATTTCTTCCATTTGTGTTTTGTCACTTAGATAATTAAGATAAAACAAAATTAGATATAAGATAAAAATGTTTTTAAAAAATCTGATGATTTCCTTAATAAGGGGAAAAAGTTATCCAAATCAATTTGACTGTCAAAAAGCAATTGCTTTCAGCCCCCTTCATGTTGTTAGGCAGCTTCTATGTACTTTAATGAAAAAAATAATCATCATTAAAAACAGATTTTGTGTTTACACAGTGTGTCTTTGTCTGATGTTATAATTTGTTGGGTGACCTAAAATGTTTAAGTGTAACAAAAGGCAAAAATGGAAAGATATTTTAAGGGAACGAAACTTTTTCATAGCCCAAAAAAACAAAAGAATCCAAGAGGCATTCCCGTGCTGAATTTATGTGTTATAACAGCTCTGACAAGGTTACTCTCAGAAAGAATCAACTGTAACTAATTTTAATACTAACCTCATTCATAGCATTGGCCTGACATCGTGCACATTTCCACTCGGTGCTCACACTGGCTGGGTTCACACCATAGCAGCCTAAATGATGCACACACAAACACACAGGAAAGTAGGGATTATACAGCATCTATAGCTGTATCGTTTAAGAGTTTAGAGCAAAGTTATGCTGTGTAAATGTAAAGCGTGCTGGTTTACTGACTGGTGTGAACCCAAACACTGCACTGTGAGCAGCTGATGAGGAGGCTGGTTCCATCTTCCTCTAAATAATGTGCAACAGGTTGTTCTTCACTCTCTGCGTCTTCTTCTGTGGTGATGGTGAAACACATTTCTGGGATAAGAGGTTTGGTCTGCATCCTCCCACCAGCACCAGCGTCATGACTGTCCACGCTGCTGGCACACTCTGCCTGTGGGCAGACACAGGAAGGAAGGAAAGACAGCTGTTTTTCTTTCCAACTTCTGACTGCTTCAATTGGAGAAAAGTTTCCCAATTTCAAAACTTTGAAGTGGTGGTTGTAATTCTAGCCTACAGTGCAGTAGCAGAGTCCGGATTCATCCTCCAGATAAACATCAAAACCATGACACATTTGATTCTCTATTCAGCTTGTTATATAATAATGCAAATGAAAATGAAATACAATTGAATGACATTATTATAATTTTAAAAATGGACAAAAATAGATTGTGATTTTTTTGACCGCATATGTCAAAATGAAGAACAATGAAAAAGTCTAGTGCGATATCTGCCTGCTAAGCTGCCAGGTAAGCTACCATTTTTTTAAGCAGCTCTGTTACGGGGACTGTTCTGAAAACAGAAAAGCATTTATGATATGCATTTGTGTATGTTACTTTAAAAGTAAAAAAAACAAAAACAAAAAACACCTTAAATTACAACGTAGACCCCTGCAGACAAGCGTGGCCCATATATGCAAGTTGCACTTGTGCAGTAGGTACAGATTACATTCAGATACAGTCAATAGTCTGGAAATTACAATATTTCATATCCCCAGAATGGAAATATTTCAAAAGAAATGTCTTAATGCAGTTATTACCATGCTGAGAGCAATCAGAAAAATAAAGGCTATCATTTTTATTTTGGTATGGAGAGAAAAAGAAATACTTCATGTCAGAGTCAGAAAACCGTTCAGGTGTTGTGTTCTCTCTGATTGAGAGGAATACCTGTTGATATGTTTGGAAGAGCATACAGATGGAGCAGTATGGAGGCTTAGAGCCCATGCGCTGGTTGTACTCCCTTTCCTTCTTCAGATTGGGAGGGATACTCTGCCACAAATGGGTCAGAGGTTTGGACCAGTTGTCCCCTTCGAAAGTACCTGCCTCCACTGGGGGAAGCTCCTCTAAGGCATCTATGGCAGAAAAACAAATGCTTCATTAAGTTTCAATATGCATGTGAACAAGAAAGATTAAAGGAAAACTTAATGTCAGGACAAACCTTTTTCACTGCTGTTATCTTTAATGTGTGGGGGGCGTGGCAGCTGATCTGGATTACTTTCCAGCTCTGCATTACGAGGCAACACTTCTGCCACTTGCTGGAGGTACAGAGAACACCAGCAGAATTACAACGAAAAGTCACATGTTCTGCTAAAAGGTAAACATTATGAGCATGTATTATTACAGAAGATCACAGAAAAGAAATGATTAAAACTGTCCATAATGATAATCATCAGATTTAGAAGGTATGAATTTTGCACATCTTAAAAAACATGTTAAGTTGTGTTTGGTCACATCTCAGTACACGTAATACCAACTGAGTATTTTATTGTTGCTATATACTGTTAATGTAGAAGCATATTTACATAATACATTTATCAGAAACTACAGCACTACAACAAGTTAAAATACTTGAATTATCTGGATTGAGGTAGAATCACAGATGCCAACATTATTCACTTCTCTGCTCACATGTTTGGTGTCTTCTTTCTTATCACTGCGTATGGCCTGTTCTTCCTCCTGCACCAGGATTTCTTCTCCATAGTCTCCTTTGGCATAGCTATGAACATGCAGGACGTCAGCAGGGCTGAGTGTTCTCTGAAACAGCTTGTGCACATGGATGTTACTGGTTTCCACCCCAGGCTCCACACTGGCCTCTGCATTTCCTTCTACTGGCAGAAGAGGACTCATGTCTGCAGACCGTCCACCATTCTTGTCCTTTCTTGCAGAATTTTGTCTGCTTGAAGTTTTCTTGTTGGCTTTAGAACTGCATTTAGGTGATGGTTTCATGTGCTTCTCCAACTGACCTTCTGTCTTGGGTTGTGCTGTGTTGAAAAGGAAACACTTTATTACAACTCTGTACACTGATTTAGTTAACTGATTTCCAAATTAGAAGTTAATGATAAAAATGCAGTTCAGAATACACATACATGACATATTTTGATTCATTGTCTCTAGAAATAACTTCAACATCAAGGACACAAAAATTTTAAAAATGCTTCACTGGGACTTTATGTGGCAGCTCAGCACATAGTAAATAGTAAATGACCTGAACTTGTATCGCATTTTATCAAGTCAAGAGGAACCCTGAGTACTTTACACTACATTCAGTCATTCACACACATTCACACACTAATGGTGGTAGATGATGCACCAGCTAGAGTTGGTCTGCCACTGAAGCCTGTGGTTATTATGGGGAAAATGTGAAGAAAGTTTAGGGAAGTAGATCCTACTTTTAAGACAAGAATGCTAAACTTGAATGAATTAAACTTCGGAGAATGTATTACTATAAAGCGCTAGTATCACAGCAGGATAGCATCCATTTATTTTTATATCACCCAGTGCTGTCAATAATTCTAATTCTACCAAATAGAATGAATGTAGGATCCAAACAATATGGAAGTTTTTCTTTTGATTTTATCTAAGAATATGACAACCAGGTGAAAAGAGGCTAGACTTAAAAGGCAAAAAGTAGCAGAAAGGCAAGAGTAAATTGAAGAGTTTGGCACCTTACCTGAGGGAGCTGGGACTTTGTTGGGAGAACTCTTCATTGATAGCTTGGGTCTCTCAGGCTCTACCGCCTCCTTGACTCTTACATCACAATTGTCTCCTTCAGAGGTCTGGACAGGTTCAAGTGGACGTTTTTTCCCACTTTGAGAATCTGAGCTGAATCATTTAAAAACGTTAAGGACACGTTAAGGACAGTTTTTAATTTCACTAAAGGTTTAAGATTAAATGAAATCAAGTATTACAGGCAGATTCAAAAGCAATGCTCAGAGATTTTTACAAAGTTTCTAGGGGTTGACAAACTTATTTATTCATTTATTTAGCTCTGGTGGCCTTTATTCAAGTGGCTCGGGCATCTGGTCAGGAGGTGACCAGGAGGTGAGGTGTTCCAGGCAAGTCCCACTGGAAGGAGGCCCAGGGGAAGACCCCTGGGTCCCTCCAGCGTGTCCACTGCCTTGGGATTCCCTTGGAGGAGCTGGAACAAGTGGCTGGGGAGAGGAAAGTCTGGGCCTCCCTACTGAGGCTACTATGTATTTTGAATGATTTGAACATTGGTTCATCCTTTTGACATACAAGTGGAGGCAGTGTGCAAAACTGACTCAATGTTTTCTGATATGACCAGGGACCTCATGCATAAAAGAGTGTGACATTTTCACACTAAAACTTGACGTACAGACAAATTTAGAAAAATGCGGCACACAAAAAAATTCAGATGCCTAAAGCCTTGCACACGCAGTGGCTGCACACCTTTCCT